>JAFBJT010109322.1:70355-83688 GCA_016785325.1 Chascanopsetta lugubris
GGGGGGGGGGGGGGGGGGGGGGGGAACATATGCCTTTCTCCTTGAGTTTATTTATATTTCATTTCCTATCATGCTCCTCGCCTCTAAAACTCAGCGTTTATAAATTGTGTCACATAAGCATCATGTCCTGAACGTTCACCGGGCGCTACATGTTGTTCGCTCAGCAGATGCACCAACGCGAGCGCGCCTCGTAAATCCATTGGAGTTCAAGGTCACACGTGACTGTTGTGTAGATTCATCTGCCGTTTTTATGAGTTTGTTTAAATTCACACGCGAGGAGTGTGACTCATTGTCAACCCTAAACAGCTCGACAAGGGTGTTTGTAAAAAAACAACAACAACCCAACAACAACAACACTGTGATGACCATGTTTATGTAAGTGCTTGTTTGATTTCAAAGGGTGTGGAGGTTTGTTCGTGGGGAAATCGCCAAGACAAGCGAGCGAGAGGTCGCTACCTTTGGACAAAATTGTGTCGAGCCTGAAAAATGAATGGCGATAACAATCAAAGTGTTGTGAATATTCGCGGTAACTAATTAGCTGTAACAGGGGCCTGTTGAAAACACGAGTGGGGGGCCTCCATCACCTGCGCCTGTTGAAAATATAAAAAGCTTCTGCTGGGAATGAAATCAAATGAAAACGCTCATTCATACTTTGTTTAATTCTAAAACTAAGCTACACTACAATATAATACTTATAATACCGGTGAAGGTGTAATTGCTGTGGTGTGTGTGTGTGTGTGTATGTGTGTGTGTGTGTGTGCGTGTGAGTGCAGCGTGACCATTATTGTGTTATCTCCATCATGTCTTTCTCCTCTTGTCTGCCGCTCTGCCATCCATCACACTCTGCTGCTGCTCTCATTCTTCATCTTCACCCCTTTAACTGGCCTATCTGAGAGGTGTTTGCCGGGATGAATTATTCACTGCTGGCATTTAGAAATCCCTGCCCTCGTGACCAGAGAACACAGGTTTACGAGCGTCACATAAATCCTGCTGTCACAACATGTGCCTTTTTGTGAGCTGCGAGTTACACATGTGCTGCCATTGTGCGTCGAACCTCTGATGAAAGCCCATCACTGATCTATTACAGAAAGAAATGCTCTTCTTTCCTGAAATCGTGCTCATTTGGCTCAGTGTGGTTCTGCACTTGTTGAGTAGATGCAAAATCCCTCCCTTCCATTTTGTGCGAGAGGACAATGTGACGAGAGGAGTAACCCAATTTCTCATAGCTTCCCATAAAAGGCGGCTGATATAATTATCTCGAGCACACACACACGCACACGCACGCACACACAGACACACACACACACACACACACACACACATGCATGCTCAAACGCAGGCACCTGATGGAGCCACACAGTGCAGCCTAGAGAATAACAACATTTACAAAGAGTCCGAGGATCTGTGCTCTTCACTCAGCTCTGCTGTCCTGTTGTAACCCTGTGCCGCTTCAAATCGGAGGAGACGAGAAGAGGAGGAGCTTTTTGGGTTTTCGGTTGAGAAGAATGAACTCGCAAGACAACACAGCTACTTAATAGCTTGTTTTGATGAAGGCATCCAGCAACACGTTCAAAAATCAGAAGGCTGAGTCTCGTAGGGCAATCGGGCATCAGGAAAAAAGTCACAAATTCCAAAAACGGAGAACAGAGTTCCAGGCAGACGTATCAAAAACATACGATCCAAAGTTCAGAGACAAAGTTCACGCAGAATCTTGAAGACGGGTCAGAAATACCACTCACAAAACGCTGGAAACAAACCGGCGCGATCTGGCAAGGGACTGGTTGGCACACTGGGCTTCCACACTCTCAAACCAATCAAAAAACAGGGACTTATTCAGGATGGCTGACAGATCTATTCCAAGGCATATACCTGGACAAGTGAAGTGATCATGAGCGTATGGTGTTGTGTTGTGTTGTCTGTCTTGAGAACGGGAGCAAACGGCCAACATGTCTCTTGTCCATGGAAGACAAGGGACACACAGACAAGCACATGGGCGCTGTAAGGACATGCGCGCACTCTCCACAGACCTGCTCTGACTGATGACTTCCTCGCTCCAACACAGGATGCGAGACGGTGTAAATTGAATTCTGGAGAAAAAAAGAAAAAGACGGCATAATACATGCACCCGTGCGTCTCGGTGGTCACTGCGTGAAAGTGCCGACTTCTCCCTGCAGCGGCCTTCGCCATGGCAACTACGCCTGATAGAGAGACATGTTAATAATGTAAGAGACGGGAGAATAAAGCTGCCAGTCAAAGAGTTTCAGTCCAGTCTGGGCAGAGTGAATTATTTACCACGTGGCACTGATTAGAACCGGCAGAGCGAGAGAGTGAGAGAGAGAGAGAGAGAGAGAGAGAGAGAGAGCGAGAGAGAGGCTGACAAAGGTGTGGAGAGCATGACAAAGGAGAGTGATGTGACGGGAAGGGGTGACCGAGGAGAGACGGACCGAATAAGACGAGCGGGATAAAGACCTGTGGCTTCGTAGGGCGGTTGAACGGGGCGACATGAGGTTGTGACTTCTTCTGTCAAAGGAAATGACGGTGTTGTTGCGCGAGGGGCCGGACTCCTCGCGGTGCCGTTGGAACACAACAACACCAGCGTTTTGTGTTTCTCCAACACTTGGTTTTGCCGACGAATGTGAGGCCCGCTCGGTCCACGATGCCAATTTGACACCCGATAACCTTTTGTTTGGTCGCTCCACAAATCCGCTCGCTGTCACCTCGACATCCCCTCTGCCTGAGAGCTGTGGGCAGGAGCTGCTCATTCTGTGGCGCAGCGTCACACGTGGAGAGGCAGCGTCAACATGTCAACATGTCAACATGTCAACATGTCCGACGCTGGTCACCCAGAGGAATGCAGATCTGAGACGAGCTGCTGCAGCTGCAGGACAGCGACGCAGTGTAGTCCTTAATTCCTTTTAAAAAGCAAGTGTGTGTGTGTGTGTGTGTGTGTGTGTGTGTGTGTGTGTGTGTGTAGTATCTGTACCTGTTTTACACCGGAATGAATGACTTTGAACCGAGTGCAGGACGTGATGTAAATATCTGTGGTTGTGATATATACGCCTCACGTAAGCATCACGACATTTTCACTGCGCGTTTGACCGTGGAAAGGAATTCACAGGTGGGAAAGTAACGATGACACCTATTGACCCGACTGACTACAATACACTTTTCACCGAGGTTCCGCGCAGCCGTGAGAGTGAGAACATTTCCGTATTTCAGAAAACGGCTTCGCGTGGATGTGAAACGATTCAGAGATGCAAGACGTCGGATTGAGAAGATTTTTCTCTCTTGTCATCATAGTTGCAATGGCTTCCTTTGTCTCCCTCGGTTGCTTGTGCGACATCAAGACTTCCTCGACCCATTCACTCCAAAATAGCTTGAAACACTTCGCTTCCTGTCAGACCTTTAGTCATGAGTCATGTGCAACCAAGGACTTAAATGTTGGGTTGGTGGATAAATGTAGCTTTTATAAGGTTTCTTCATATGCGCAAAAGGCAACATAGAGGTGGAAGGAAGCCGGTAATTAGAACCCTGTGGCCTGAAAGGAAGTGTGCCGCATAATCATTTACACATGCGTGCGCACAAAGCAGGCATGCAGGTGCGCACACACAAACACACACACACACATGGACACACACACACAATTTTTTTTCTCCATAAACTGAGCTAAATTATAGTTAACAAAGTTCTTTGAATCACGTCATGGTGATTCAACCATAACAGCACAGTGAAAACCGAGAAGATTTGCAGTATTTTTAGCAGAATGAAGGATGCTTGTTTCCAGGATGAAAAAAAAAAAATTCTCGAAATGTATTAGTTCATTTCTTTTGTACAAACACAAAGCGAAGTCAAAGAGTCAAAATATGTGACAAACAGCTGCGGCAACAGCTGCAGCCGAAAGGTTTCACTTACACAAGCTTGCTGTATCTTTATTTATACATGCTAACGAATCGTGTGGCCAAGGATTTGATTCTTTTATACGCTTTTAAATCTGGTGTTTGCCATTTCAAACAGGATGTGTGTGTGTGTGTGTGTGTGTGTGTGTGTACGTGGGTGTTTAAACACTCCCCATCCCACATGTGCTGCAGCGCTAAACCCACTCACCACCTTTCTTTCATGACCCACTTTACCGTTTGATCAGGACTGATGGCAACGCTGAGTGTGGGAGCTGATGGATGAAACATCCTCTGAGCACATGTCAAGCATGTGTATTTGTGTGCTTGATTATGTGCGTGCGTGCGTGCACGCGCACGCACGCACGCGCGTGTGTGTGTATGTGAGCGCAGGTGCTTAGACATTGTTGAGCTTTGTTTTTGGTCGCACAGAGTGAAATAGCACCTCGGGCATCCAGATGGAGTCTTTGTGTGCGAGACAACAAATTCATCTTTCAACATTGAACATTGTTCATTCACCAAGTGAGAAGAGACAGTCGTCAACTCCTCACGAGAGCATTCATTTCAATGTCTGAGCAGTGGGATGCTGATGGAATAAAAGCCCAGGCACCAAACCGAGTCACTCATTGCTAACAAACAAGCGCTGGACTTGCTCTCAAATTCATATTGATTGAGATAAAACATAGGAAACACGTTTCCTAACATTTATTCACACGCACGCACATCACTAACATCTACTCTGAGGATCATGGCAACAGCTTCATCCGTAGTGCTTGGATGCTCTGTGATGAAACCAATCAAATCTTCATGGGCTTCTGCCTTTTGTTGCCTTGTGCAAAACATTGGATATGAATAAAAATGCACTTCTCCTTGACAATAATATGGTCAAGGCCACAACTCAGCCACCTGTAGAACCTGCAGAACCTGTAGAACCTGTAGAACCCGTAGAACCTGCAGAACCTGTAGAACCTGTAGAACCCGTAGAACCTGCAGAACCTGTAGAAACTGTAGAACCTGTAGAACCTGCAGAACACACCGTGACGCTGAAATAGACGGATCGACTCTGAAGCTTGTGGTTTATGGAGTTGATCAGAGGTTTTGCAAACCACCAAGCTGCCAATCGCGTGAACCGCTGCTTCGATGTTGTCCTGGCCACCACTTTCCAGTGAGATCCACATGACAAGCGCTGCTGCTCTCTTGTGGCACGTAAGGAAAACTGAACTCTTCACCAGAGGCAACAAGTTGCTGACAGTGCTGAAGGCATGAAACAGTGAAGTGCACTGTGGTTAAAAAAAAACAAAAAAAAGAGTTGATTTTGAAATAATAGAAAGAAAAGAGAAGCAGAGGGAGACGGCTTTGTCGTCTTTGTCCACCAGAACAAAAAAAGCACAAGACAAAGAAGCTTTGGACATCTGATCACTGGGGTCTGGGACCAGAGGGAGACTGCAGAGTAAAAAGAGAGGCAGATGAGGGCATGAGGTGCATTTGAGTGTGTGTGTGTGTGTGTGTGTGTGTGTGTGTGTGTGTGTGTGTGTGTGTGTGTGTCGGTGAGCGAGTGAGTGACTGCTGCTGTGCTTTCTCTGGCAAAGGGCTAAAAGCCAAGAAACAGCTTCCCATTGTACAGACGGGAGTAATGAGGGAGGTAATGAGCGTTTGGGTTTCCAGAGCTGCCCATTAAACATGCGCCGTGGTCCGGCTACAGAACGCCGGGGCACCGAGGGGGCAGACGAGGGGCGTTTGGTGTCAGTGGAGACAGGGGAGCTTGATCTAGATATCAGCCAACGGCCTTCGCTCTCAAACTGCCACACAGGGAGCAGAAGTGACGGGTGTGGATTTCCAGAAAAGCGGTTTATAATGACTCGGATGTTGACACAGACCGTCCCTCTCATAGTATGGGAAGTCATGAAATTAATAGCTCCTGCACCGGGCAAAATGTCTCGTCTTGCCTCTGCAAGATTATTATTTACCACCTGGGGGCAGCAGATGCTCCTGTTTCCTTCCAGCCTCTGTTAACATCATGGGGAACCTGTAACTGCAGCTGTGTCATGAGACGGTAAGGACTCTTTACTGATGTAACAGTGCACTCGGGTAAGAGTAGGCTATTTCATACTATTATACATATTTCACTTCACATTCCCTTACACACATATATATATATATACACGTTCCTTCTAAATCAGCTGCATCATTGTCATGGTTACGGCACTGGGGACCAAATTTGACCCATTGATAGACCCCTTTGTTCCAAAGGCCCAGAAATCCAATGTCAGTTATAAACCTAAGGGGCCGAAGGTGGAGAAAAAGAGACATCGATCACCAGGTGAGGAGGGAATTCCCGTAAAAGGCATCTGTCGTTTATATGTATACACACACACACACGCAGAGTGGGAAATAATGTAAGGTTCAACAACTCAAGTCCTCACGTTCAGAGGATCACGTGACCCGTACTGGGCAAATGCACTGCATCGAGTCTCGAACAGCCCTAATAGCAGCTCAGCGGACCCTCCAGTTGAGAATCCCCTCTTATGTACCTTTCAAAAAGAGACATGTGACTGCAAACATGCAAATATCAAAAGAAACATACTTATGTCCAATCCCAAATCAGCCACAACGCTGTGTAATAAATGTGTTGTCGAGAACAATCACTTGCACATGCAGAACAGATTCAGTTGTGATTTTAATAGTATCAAATGATTTGCAGAGATCGGTAGAATTTCCTCAAAGTAGAATAACAACAAAGCCCCTCGACATGAAACACAGAAAAAAACGAATACGATTCATCTGTATCCCCTCATGTTATTGCGGCTGTAATTCAAAAATCAGCCTCCCCGCTGTGATCCACCACAGAACATGAGGCCGTAACGACGTGGACGAGGAGAACCGTTCCTTTGGCAGAAATATGCAAAGGCCCAGGACGCCAATCTGAAAACAATTACCGGAGAAACACAATGAGCCACTAGAAAACAAAGAACATGCATTTTAATATGCGTATTTAGCTTCTTGGCCTCGGCCCACACCACCCACTCTCTGGTGATGGTTCATATTCACACCACTCTGAGCAAAGCTGCACTGCTTCGCTTTCAGGCTGATTGGCCGGACGAATAGTTTTGCGGTTTGTGAATGAATGCACCATGAGCTGGGTTTTTTTTGTTGTTGTTTTTTTCTTATATTTTTGCTTTTTGATGATGCATTTCTTGATTTACTCCACATTGTGTGAATGTATGTGCAACCCCCCCCCCCCCCCCAGCCTCCACCCCCCCCCCCCCCACCCCCCCAAAACAGCAGCTCTATTCTGCACAGCTCTCCCTTGTAAATTCTCTCTTCTTACCCTATTCTTCTTCCCACACACATAACACTGTTTGGCCCCGGTCCTAGCAGCACTAATTCTCCATTTAGGCTCCCAGTGGCAGCGGGGCCGGCCTATCAGATGCCTGCATCCTGTTTGATCTCATCCTAGATTTCAAAGAGCAACACCTGATCTCCTCCCTGGGTGAGGTGGTTGAGGCAGAAGGGGAAGTGCAAAGAGAAGGACAGTGGGCCGGGTGAGCACAATGTAAAGAATAGTTGGGTATAGGCGGGATTTTCTCTCTCTCTCTCTCTCTCTCTCTCTCTCTCTCTCTCTCTCTCTCTCTCTCTCTCTCTCTCCTCTGGATCTAGTTTCAACGGACAGGTAAAAATGGACAGGGGGGGGGCCGGTGGGACAGCGTGTAGCTTCTGGTCCTCCCATTCGTCTAACACTCAGCAGTGGGGCTTCATTTTTCAGCCGTGTAAATACACTTTGGGAGTTTTGGACGGCAAAGTCCGCGTATAAATGTAAAAAAACCTCTGGTTTTGTGAACATAGCGTCTTCGTTGACCGCGTTCGCCGCTGTGGGGGCAGATCCCCTGCCCCGGATGCTCAGCATTTGAACAGGAAACCCCTGTAAGGGTTCACGTTTCCTGTCGATGCGTTGAATTCAAACACACTGCCGTGCTGTGGTGTAATAATAGATATTTTTTTAAATTATTTTCCTCGATAAAAGAGGTGGGGGAACTGCGGCACAGCGACCGTTTTTTGGCTTCATTTTGTCGAGTCCCGGCCCACAAGCGCTGCCAAGTGCGGAGCGTCTCATTTAACCGCGCGATGCGGCGCGCGCACTCCTCACTCGGCCCACGGAGTGCGCGCACTTGGTGGGCCGTGAGAGGAGTGCGCTCCTCGTACGCAGCCGGTGCAGGAAGCCCGTCCTCTGCCGGGCCTGTGTTTACCATGCAGTCGATGTCTGTCGCACCCGATCTTGTGCTCAGGTTGATCACCTGCTCTCAGCGTCGTCGGATGAGCGACGTCAACATATACAAATATTCATCAAGACCTTATTTCACCCCCCCCCCCCCCCCCCCCCCAAGAAACATCCACGCCTTCGTTCAATCATCACAGACTTTCTCACTCGCGCACTCTCTCTCTTTCTTGTGTTTTAATACAATTTTTGAGTCAGAGCAAGGTCAGGTTGGATGTGTTATGAACATTTTGACCCTGGGGGCCAAGAATGTTCCGGAGCGATGGCAGGAATTTTTACAGTTTAAACACAGGACCAAACGCCTTCCGAGCAGTTGGAATTCTTACCAGCGGATGTGGCTGTTTTGCACTCGTGGATTTATGAAGCACTACTTTGGTTCTTGTTGACACGGGGCCATAATCTTAAGTGCTGGCTTCATCTGTCAGACACGTAAACAGATGATTTACACTTGTTTGTTCAAACATAAACATGGTGTGCTGCCATGCACAATACATATTCCCCGCTCCATCACGAGACCAACGCGTCCGCGTCGATTTGTCCGCGTTGCACAAGGTGAATCAGCGTAGCAGCAACAAGGCTTTGTGAAAAGAACTGAATTCTAATCCAAACAAATGCAAGATATTTATCTAATCGCTGAAATTCACATGATCTCCACCCAAACCAGCGAACGTAATCAAAACGTCCTGTTCCCTGCCCCATAACACCACGGAGAAGTCCAGTCACTGAGTTTACTGGCGCATATAGCTTATATTATTTTATATTTCATATATATATTTCATTATCTTATAGTATATTATATTATATCATATGTTCTGAAAAAAGCATAAACTAAAAGGTCTGAAAAATCCTGAAAAGGCAATTCATAACATAACAGCATCTTTCATGCAGTGTTGGAGTTGTGAGTTTAAATTGGGGTGTGTGTCGGGATTCTGAAGGGATCCGAATCCCTGTAAAGTGTGTGCGCATGCATGTGTGTGTGTGTGTGTGTGTGTGTGTGTGCGCGCTTGCCTGTGTGTGAACTGCAACTTTTACTGCAGAGGTTTTTTAACAGCAGCAGCCACCGAGTCTTTCATTTGGACCGTACAGTACTTTACAGCCTGGCTGACGTATGTACGTGAACACACGTGACCCCGAGCACGTTAAGGTTTGCAATTAAAGCTGAGCTGAGCTGCGGTTCATCTGGTAGGAGGGTCCAGTGGAAAAGTCACAGTAAGTTAACGTGAACTCTCACAGAGCATCTTCGCCAGCGATGACATGACATGACATGGACCTTTTCACCAGGTGCTGGAGTTGGTCGCCGCCGCAGCATTTCCACATGTGAAACTCACAAAGCCGCGTCGCCGTTGCTTTGTAGAATCAGCTCTATCGTTATTCCTCGCCGAGAGACGGGCTTTACGAGACCCCCTGTGTCGTTGGCTGGCTGGACGTGGGCGATCAAAGTTCGGCCAGCAACGTGCACGAATCAGATCCGCTCCGCTTCAGGGTTTATGGTGCTTCATAATCTCACCTTGTAAACAGTTTATATATCAAATTGGCTGTTATGAGTCATGCCGCCATTTTCTTTTCCACGTTTTCCCGTCCTTTAATGGTTAGAGCGGAGGGGGGCTCTTTGTAACAGTAAACACCTTTTCAGAGGATGCTGAAACTTGGATTTTCACCGTTGGGGGGGGGGGGGGGGGGGGGGGGGGGGGGGGGGGGGGGGGGGGGGGGGGGGGGGGGGGGGGGCGGGCGGTGAGGTCACTGTGTTGCACACTTTCTTTATTCGAACCATGTGGGCTTTTCTGTGAGAGAGTGAAAACGGTTTCTCGAGCAGTTGCGTTTCCTCAATATCTCCGACTGTCAACATGTTCAAGTGGTTACTTACTTTTGACAACATACATTCAGTGTTGCCCTGAGAGCTCTTACTCCCCCGGATGTGTTTGCACCTCCATGCTGAGTTTTATTTGTTTTGTTTTTTTTTAAATGTCACAACATCAAAACCACTATATGTCCCTGCTATTGTCCTAAAGTTGAGTCAATAGATTTTGTATTTTTTCTGTCTCGTTGGTTGAAATATCAGTGGTGACAAAGTGCCATATGATTTCAATTGGTTTGGTAAACACAGCGCACCACCACCACCACCACCACCACCACCACCACCACCACCACCACCACCACCACCACCACCCAACTCGAGCCTGAGTTATGGTTTCCAAATTGAAACTTAAGCTGCACAGAAAGTCATACAACAGTACAATACAGCATGCCACCAACACTGTGCTCAGCATATGTGGGCAGGATTGGTTTACTGGAAACAAATGTTTTATTTAGCATGCGTTGAAGTCATGAGTGTGTGTGTGTGTGTGTGTGTGTGTGTGTGTGCGTGCGTGGATACGTGTGTGCGTGCATGAAGCAGTATACCCCATGTTTAAAGGAACCCAAGGAAACATTAGTCAACAGTCGATTAAAGACATGACTGATGAACTTTGGCAGACACACACCACCAAAACTGGTATTGCTCACATTTGTTATCGTGTGTGCGCGCGTGTGTGTGTGTGTGTGTGTGTGTGTGTGTGTGTGTATCTCATTCAGTAGATGTCACTGTCTGCATGGTCACACTCATCTGAGCAAGAAGACACAGGGATGACACCTTAAACCCTCGGCTTGGGTGGTTCTCTTGATAGAACCCCGACATCATTAAATATAAAGGGGGAACATGGTAATTACCACCAATTAGAGCCCTGTCCTAATGACAGCCCACTGTAGCCTGTATTCACTACTTAGTCAGAGCCTGTGTTTAGTAGACCTCGTACAAAGGACTCATCTACCTTAGTCTGTGGAACACATATATTAAAGGTGCAGTGTGTACGATTCGGTGACCTCTGGAGGTGAAATCGCATGTTGTGTCCGTCACCCCCCTGAACACGCGCGAGAAGTGCACTGTTGCTAACCGCCGGAGGAAATAAAAGGTTTTATGCAACACATACAATCAAAAAAAAATAAAAAAAAGTTTTCACATAAAACAGAACCGAGTAAACAAATGATCAGCGCTCTCCGATGCGTCACAGGGTCTGAGATAGTGCGCTGACACGCAGCCAGAGGACCAGTTCACTTGTCTTCTTCTATGTCCTCACACAAGATAAAGCAGCTGTCAAACACATAGGTCAAACCATGAGAATGTGTTTTTCTCTCAAACCAGTGGACACTGACAGAGACACAAATGGATTGATGACGGCAACAGCATTCATCAGCAATTCATCCGTTTGTCTTCATAGTAAAAGCACAACCTTTGTATTGATGCTGCTTTACCTCAAGGTGGATTACACAGTTTTTTTGTTTTTTTTTAAGGAAGATCTGGATGTTTTCCTCTTACCAGTGACATGAATAACTTGACCGGACTATAAATGTAAACTGGCTTTATTAGAAAATCTTTGTAGATTCAAAATGTGTAATTTAAGTCCGCCACACGCATGACGCAGGCAATATACATCACTGCTGCACTTTATTGCTCGACTGTATGTTTTTGTGCACGGACCGTTCTTCATGTTCTCCGTTTCACATGTGTTTTTGTTGGGATTATGTTTTTATGTGACCGTTGTGTTATTTACGTCTTTCTATATAATCTGCCGGACCATTCCTCTATCTCGGATCTATTCGTCCATCTGGCCGGCTTAAAGGGGGAAGAACCTCCGGAGAGCGTTCGCCGCTCCCCTCCCCTGTGACATGACAAACGGACCCAATTCAAGCTGTAACCGGCCTTACGTGTGTTTAACTAGCACATTCTTCACCAACATGTCGACCGGACGTCATAACCAGCGCAGGAATCCTCCTCGGAGCCGACGTGAGAGCAGAGAGGAAGTCGTTTGGTAGAGAGACTAAGCTCCCTGGCCCAGACTCAGCCATGAATCTCTGGGTTACATTAGCTCCAATCTCTGTTTATTTCACCCTCCGCTTCAAAACGGGCTCTGATGTATCTGTGTGTCTGGGTCTTTGCCTCTATAGGTGTGCAAGGTGTCTGTGATTTTCAGTGTCACAATTTTGCCTTTGATTTCAAGCATTTTCAAAGAGCCCCCCCCCCTCCCCCCCCATTCGATTTAGTTCAGTCCAATGTCATTGTTTTCATCATTCAGCATGCTCAGAACTTTTATAGCCAGATTGTGCAATTGATGCAAAGCTTGGCTGTCGGAGAGATCAGGCTGTGCTCCTCCTTACTTTCATGTGTAAACATTTTTAAAAGGTTGTTTCGTCAAAAAGAATGTTTGATGTGATGGAAAATAAAGTGGAACTGAAGCGTCATTTACGTAGAGAGGATTGCGATGACAGTTTGTAATCAAACGTACCCAGAAGTGGTATCGTCGGGAGATTGTGTTTCAGTCTGAGCAGGAATTCCACATTTTACGACACAGCTATGAGAGCTTTTTACTCGAGTCCAAAATAACTTTTCGCGACGACAGCTTGGCCTGGGTCTGGACCGAGGGGCAACCTCCGGTGCAGACGGATGAAGCACAATCGCAAGTGAAAAAACGTGCAGTTCATAGCGTAACCACTGGGGGCTGACTCCAAAAGCCAGTCAATCCCCCATCGACTCCCATGTTAAAATGGCCGACTTCCGAGGTGAATGAAACCCCCCACCCCCCTTTGGTTCCCCTCCAGCACACAGATAAACACATCTGGCTCCTTCGGGGAAGTCCATATTAGAACATATCTGTTCAATCTATTTTAGGGGCTGAAATATTAATCGCATGTCTGCTGATATGCTAACAGTCTTGAATGCATTATAGCAACCTGCTGAAGATGTATGGCAGCACTTCTCGGGCTTTGTTTAATCGATCAGCTCTGAGAACTTTCCACGGTTGAGGGTCCGACCACAGACATCGGGAGAAAGCCTCCATACTTGTGCGAGTGTGAGACAGAGCTATAAACAAGCGTTAATGGCCATGGACACCTGCAAATACTTCAGTGTGTATAGGGCCTCTTTCTACCTTTTCACACACACACACACACACACACACACACACACACACACACTTTAAGACACACACATACAATCTCCTTAAAGCCACCCAAGGCATTTCTGTGACTGTCACAGTGGGTCTAAATTGTGAAACTTTTTTTATGTGAACCATCTCGAACACACACACACACACACACACACACACACACACACACACACACACACACACACACA
>JAFBJT010109322.1:85144-112240 GCA_016785325.1 Chascanopsetta lugubris
CAGAGAAAACATAGACATTCTCAACTGATATTTTTCTTTTTTTTTCTTCTTACACTTCTGTCATAAACTCTTACGTTCAACTCTCCACTGCTGCTCCTGTGATCTGGTCCATCCATCTTCAAACTTTGAAAAGAGTGAGCATCGATTGAGGCATTATTTAGCGGTATGCGGCTATGCTCCTATTAAACTGTCAGCCCTGTAATAGTCTGTAAGTTTACTCTCTCCACAACCAAGCAATGCTGATCAGCTGTAAAGTGCCCCCCCCCCCCCCCCCCCCCCCCCCCCCCCCCCCCCCCCCCCCGCCCCCGCCCCCCGCCCCCGCCCCCAAATTGTCTAGGAACGTGTGTGTCTGAGGACACTTAACTGCAACAGTGAAATCTAAACAGTCCGACAATGTAAACCCATCTCTCGGCATTTGTTCACACACTTCCCCGTAGCACTAGGTAGAGTTTCGGAGTAGCTGGAAATCGCTGGCCCTAAAATAGGACCCGGGCCGAGTTTCTGTGTTTCATCCTGCACTTACATGCTCCTCTCCAGACTTGGTGCCATCTCTGATGGCATAGAATGAATCAGTGGAGCTGTCAGCTGCTCTTTAATGGCTGCCTTGTCCCGGTGCCATCCCATTCTTTCCTAAAGGGTTTGCTTCTTTTCGCCTGTCACCGTTCTCTCACTCTCCTACAATTCTGTCTTCCTTTGTTTGTTTTAGTTTTTTTGTTTTTTTTTTTACTTCTCATTTCTGTTCCAGCTTCTTTCTCAATCAAGATGTAAAACAGAACCGGCCCCAATGGCAAGACACATTAACACACTCACACACACACACACACACACACACACACACATCAGAAAACTACCTCCCCCACCGTCTAACCAATCACCACAAACATGTGACCAACACTCTGTGCAGACAGTTGACGTGGCAACAGGAACATGTTTGACATCATCAGCCAGTTGCAGGACATGCTGCAAACAGAACATTTGTCACTCAGACAGTGTTTTGTCGGCTTGATTTGAACTCGGGTTCGTTTGTGTTTCTCTTTCTTTTGGGGGGCTGCTAAAGGGTCCCCTTGAATTAAGATGTTTACCTTTGTGTATGAGTGAACACGTTCAGCAGTAATAGACTGTTCATTTCCATTTATTCGGAGACCCAGGTGGGGACCAAACCGTTTTTTGCTGGTGCATTTTTAACTGGATCATTTTCATAATTTTTCAAATGCAATGACTTTCTCTTGTCCCGGTTTGTCTCTTTATACACACAACATTGCCTGCAACATGAATTTATCCAAAAGAGATCATGGAGTTGTCTTGAGGCCTAAACTCTCATTTCATCTCATCCCTCCGGGGGGTTTCTGAATGTGACTCCCAGTTCTAGTAACCCTCAGCATGTTTGAGCAACACGTCATAAAGAACTGGGCCTGTGACTTGATCCACCGATCTTCCAACTTTGAAAAAGTCAGCATCCACGGAGGCGTTTTCATTCATCAGACGGATGCATCTCTCACGTTGTTTTAGCTTGTGCAAAAAAAATTAAAGCCGTTCCAGTCTATTTCTCACATCTTTTTTTGTAAATGACATCAGTTTGTCAAACTTTGTTTTCCAATGTGCCGCAGCCATCTTCGATACGGAACCGTAGATACAGAAAGGTCCCAAACCAATCGGTTATGTCGTGTTTGTGGGTCACCTAATAAATCCTTCTTTGTCCCCCTCTCCACCGATCACAAGGCGATCGATGATACTACTGAGTCATCCATCATGACAGCTCATTGCACTTCTTTATGTTTCCATCTCTCTCTTTCACTCGCACCGACACACACAACACAGGGGGCTGCATGCACTTCCGCACGCACACAGAGGAATGTGTTCTATGTGGTTTAGTTTATGGTGATGTCATCGCACAATCATTTAGCGCTGTGCGCTTGGTCAGATTGTGGAGATGAAAGTGCATGAAGTTTGTTAGAAGTTTGGAATTCCATTTCCTCCCAGATCGCTCCTCACGGTCTGTGCTCTTTATCTCCCAAGTCAAAGTAGAGTATTGTAAAAGCTGTTACGCCACAGAACGACACTGTTCCCTGTCACACGTTTTAGAAAACGTGATCAAAGTAGTAAAAAATAAATTATACTTGATATACTGATACCGTTAAGCATCGGCCAGCATGATGTCATTGCAGAGAGAAATAGCAGATGTATACTGGTTTGGGCCGGTGTGGTAAAATCACCGATCAGTGTAATAATGGCAACAGAATTAGAATATCATCGCACATCATTATATATAATATCATCATATTCTAAGTATTGCATAGAAAAAGAAACATGAGATTTATTGCACATGAAAAATGCAGAATACGAAGAGCCCAGACCTATCGGCAAGAATGCACAGTATAGATCAATGAAGAAATGATAACAAATAAATCCAAAATAATTCTTAGTAGCACTGGATTGGCAGGAGGAAGAGTAGTTTTGGAACAAATTGGTCTCGGGCTGATTAGGAAGTGGCTTTGTGTGGTCTGGCTGAGTTAGGACGGAGTTAGCCAGAGGTTTATGAATGGAGTGGAGGAGACATCTTTATGACTCTGAGGCCCTGTCTCAGCACCAGACAACCCTAAACACCAGGAGAGCTCAGCTCCCCACACCACAAAGGGCCCCAGACTTGTGACATGTGCGCATTTAAATGTGTTCACGCTTGCAGTTGTGCCTATGGCCACAAAAAGAGGATTTCCATCTGCCATTTTTGACAGTACGTTTTGAATGGGCGGTGGTGGCTGAATAGTTTCAAAAGACTTTCTAAGAACACGGAGAAGTCAAGTGATACAGCAAATGTGATTCTTTACATCACAGAAAATCGGGTACATCTATGAAGTTAGTTTTTGATGGGAAAGAGTGAGCGAAAACCCGAGGGGCAACCTCCGGTGCACACGGGTCAGGGTTAGAGCCATAGGAAGTGAAAAAGCATGCAGTTCACGGAGTGGCCACTGGGGGCTGACTCCAAAACTCATAACTCATCAAATGGAAATCACTCAATAGAGGAGTCTTCAGATTCGACATCGTTTCCAGTCATCGAGGATCAGTTGGGTGGCTCAACCCATTCTGCTCGTATTGTTTAGACTCCACATGGAATCTGATGGGGTAAAGAGAATTTTAGAGGAAGTTGTATTGGTGAAAATAAGTGCCGATCAATATTTTGTGCAGGGCGAGGGGGGCTTCTTGTTTTACCTGCTATGTGGCCAACGAATCACTCTAAACGAGAACCTGCTGAAATAACGACTGCATTCATTTATTTATTTTAATTCCGATGGTCTAATCCAAGAACTGACACGTCGGGATAAATAGTTATTCTTTGTTTCACAATTGCTTTTCCTGCCGCCTCGCCCTTTGTAGTCTCCAACATCGAAGCCTCCTGAGTGTTTGACCCTGCCTCTCCCACAATGAGACAAGCACATCAAATATCTCAAGACAGATGTGCGCTTCACAGGAACATCTGTTCAATGCGATCCCCATGTCAAATGAGGTGCCAAGTACAATGAAACTCAAAGACTGTTTCCCTCAGACGACTGAAAAAGGGTTGACATTCCTTTTTATGTTATCATTTGGCTGTGCTTTTGTGAGGAGGTGTCTCAGTCGATAATTAGACTCCGCTTTCCTCTCAAAAGACTGAGTTTCCTGTATTTTGTCTCCGGTCAACCATGAGCAGGAGTAGCTTTGGAAGCCTTATTGGCTGAATGCGCAAACTTGGTCCCCAGCTATCGCAAGGCCAGAGGGTAAAATGGTTCTTGGAAAAAGAAATAGATTCAGTCCTTTTTGAACAATACTTTGGCTTTGGAGACAGATGGTGACTCAAGGGACGGTAATTCAGCGTACTATTCAAAGATCAGCATTAACTGGATGCTTACTTTAACACGTTAAGTCCAAATTTCTGTCGATTGTGATATTGGACAGATTCATTATTGAAAGGATTGTTCACAAAGCACAAGATAACCACACATTTTGAAGCCACCAATACACCAGATGGTCTGAGTTAGGGTGGTTATTTTGAGAGTTGTTAGTTGAGGCCCGGTGTCACTAAACTGTGTACTTACGTATGGTGGGTCAAAGTTGAATCATGAGTCAGTCCTCAAACCATGAGGGGTGTCTACAGCTGACATTGTGGGTAACGATTTCACCCTCTGCCCTTGTCAGGTCAGACTCTACACTTTCCTTTACGACAAAGCTTACAGTTAGAACTAGATCAGGTGAGTCCTGCTCGGGACGGTCCAGTACTTATGCTGCTATAGGCTTAGAATGCTGGGGGGAACTGCTGTGGACTGAGGCCCAGAACTTCCCTTTTCTCCCATTCTCCACCTCTAGTTTCATCATTTTATTCCATGTCTTTTCCTTCATTATTGGTTGTGATCATCCCTTGGAAAAATGGAAATACTGATCTGTACTCAAAAACAAGGCATTGAAATAAAACTTGGAGTGTTCGGTTATACAATAGATTGATTTTTTTTTTTAAAGTACAACAAAGAAACACTGAGGGATTTGACATCTACGTGTTGAGAGACTACAATGCACTTGAACAGTAGAGCGCGTTGGATGTGGCTCCAGTGAGATTGGAGAGGGTGTGTCTGCTTCGAACAGACTGGGAGTGTATTGACTGTTGGTTAGAGGTGTGGGAGGTCATGCCTGGAGCTAATGGGGGAGATAATGGAGCTTTTCCTGAAGAGTGTGATCTCTAACAAGCATTCCACTCTGAGGCCTTGTCCACACGGAGACAAAAACATTTTTTCTCTTTTTTGATTTGAAAAAGAATGATTGTGATTATAGAGATAATAGTAGTATAGCCCCCAGGCCTGAGTGTCGCTGTAACGCTACTAGAGACAAAAACAGAGAAGAAGACATGGGGCATGGCACCAAACCCTTACCATGTAAACAAACACACAAGAAGAAGAAGCAGTATAGCCAGAAGAAGAAGCAGAGGAAGAGGAATTTGACGATGATGGTGGCAAAGAATACGCAAGTGAGAAAGAAGACGTTTTCTAACTCGCTTATGTTAATTTCATCAACATTTGAAATGACATTTTATTTACGTGTTTTTTTTTAATGGACCGGGAACGAGGAAGAGTTAGGCATCTGCAAGTTAGTGTCAAGTGACTCGCCCACAATTTGATTCAAAAGCACTTTGCTGGAACTTCTGTGTGGACGGCGCCCGACTCTCGCTCCAATAGGCCTTCTAATTGTCTGCACTGATTACCTTCAGGGCTGAAACACAACTTTTAGCTTTGTACCCATGGCTTAGTCAGACCCAGAAACACCCTGTGATCTCCATAGTGTCAAAATATTACATGAAAAACAAAAAGTTTCTTAGATACCAGTGCCCTGCAGCGTTGGCCTGTCCTCGCAATCAAATGAATTGTTTGTCTGTAACATGTTAAAGTAATAACCCATCACTGTGAGCAGTGACTGCAGTCACACTAGTGGGAGTCGTGTCAGATACTCTTGATCAACATGATGACATGTTAGATGGCACTGTACTGAGATAGTATGTCACATAAATAACCAAAACATTTAATAATAATCATCATTTTTAAATATCATTTAAATTTTAAGTATTTATATTCTTAACAATTCTTGAAAATGGATGTTAGTATAATGTCCGGAGATGGACATATTTAATGGTCTTCTGGATGATGTTTTGAGTTAGAACAAGAATCTGCACCTGAGGTTCGGATGCTCGGTATCATTGTTCTGAACCGACTCCTGAATGACAGCAGAGAGAGAGAGAGAGAGAGAGAGAGAGAGAGAGAGAGAGAGAGAGAGAAAGCTAGTATGACCTTTACAATGCACTTGCTGAATATCAGTACATGTACATACAGGTTGATTATCATTATGCTAATACGGGTTATTTAGTATCTTTTTTTCAGGGGATAAAAAACAGAGGAATACGGTAAAAGACCATATGGATAAATGCACTGAAACCTCCAGGAGCCTAGAGCATACTAATGTGTTGCAACCTTTACGACAGTTCTGACAGTTCCAACGCAGTTTCTGATGATGCCTCCGACATCCCTCCACCAATCAGTGTGGAAAAATACTAGCAAATTTGTTTTGGCATGGGGAATGCATGCCTGTGGTGTGTCATGTTAAGAATAGTTTCAGTGGTTGTTGCATATTGTTTGTATTGTGTATGAAACCAAGTGTCGACTGGCAACAGCACAACCAGACATGTACCTGCTTGTGCTTGCTCAGTCATAAGAAATGCTCCAATGACCATAGACTAAGGGTGAAAGAGAAATGGGAAACATTTCTCGATCAATTGAAAGGAAGTAATTAATTTCATGGCATGCGGAATATGTGGAAAGTAGATGACGGGTTCTTACGTGTGCTGAGGTAAGATATGAGTCACAGAAAAGTCAGATGATGGCGAAGGTTTGTGGATCTTAAGAGTCACATCTGTGGAATTTGTCGAGATTTTCGTGAGTGGTAAAACATGTGGGAGTTTTTCTTATGTCCCTAACTGCTTTAAAACGGACAACACAATAGGTTTAGATGTGTGTGTGTGATATTAACCAAGTGACTTCCCATTCATGGTTTTTTCTTGTGTCTTCATGCATCCACTTGTGTAAGGCTGTGTGGAAATAAACTCTATAGATTTTGGAGCGACATCCAGCTACAGCAGTTGCGAGGCTGAGGTCTAAGCCTACTGTATGTGACCGTGGGTCGTAGGGTGTGAGGCAATGATGCCTGAGGCCAGAGCTCCATTCCAGGACACAATGCCACGTGTGTGTGGAACAACCAGCCACTCAAGAACATGGCTAGGAAGTTATTCAAGGACTCAAAGATTCAAGATTCAAGGAGTCAAAGTGTTTATTGTCACATGCGCAGGAGGGAAACGTCTTTCCCTGTACAATGAAATTCGTGCTTTACCGTCCACAGTGAATGACCAAGTCGTGTAATCTATGAAACTATTGTCATAGAGTGACGGTAATGCTGACAACACCACGAATAACTTGACTTTCAAACACTGCAAGGGTCTGTTTTTTCTTATCTTGGCACAAACTCCAAGACTTGGACTGTGGTAACTAGTCTGTTGGCGTTGACTTGGTTAACTTGGACTATGTTAAGCTAGTCTATGAACTGTGTTGATAGATGTGGAGATGTGAAAACTTCCACCATTGGGGGGAATTTTTGATTTGAAAGCAAGTGACCATCATCAGGTAATAACAAAGATCCATGATCCATGGAGTAAAATGAATACATGTTTTCCAGAATCTCTTCACTCAGTCACACAAACATTCATACTGTGCATCTACTTGCGCCGCTTTGTATCAATGAGGACATGGGACAATGTGGGGTTCAGTGTCTTGCCCAAGGACACTTCAGCACATTGAATGGGTGGGTGAGTGCGTGGGGGGGGGTTGACCACAGATCCTCCAACCCCTGAGGGGTAGCTGTGAGGGGCGTTAGAGGAGCTGTCCTCTGACCAGAACAGACCAGACCTGATCAGGGGTTTGATTCCCGCCTCTACCCATCACGTTTGCCGAGGTGTCCTCAGTCACTGAACGCCGAACCCCACGTTGTCCCATTGATACAAAGAGCTGCAAATACAGGCACAGTCTGAACGTGTGTGTGACTGGGTGAATGTAAACTGTACTGTAAAGAGCTTTGGAGGGTCTTCAAGACTTGATAAAGCTCTGCTACGTAAATACACTCCATTCATGTCCCTGAAACAATGGTGAGAGAGGCTGAAGGTTAACACACTTATTTGTGTTCTCCCTGCATGACGTTCTAAATGTTTTTCTGCAGGTTAAGGTAACGACTGCTGTCGCTCCCATGTGCACATGCTGCATAATGTCCGTGTGTGTTTGCTACCATGTGTTCGCCGCTGTCCGTCCTTGGCGGGACAATAGCGTGATTCTGCCTCGTACAGGCGTGGGAGGAAGGGGACAGAGGAGTCAATGAGTGAAGAGGCTTCTGGGATGCGTCAACACGAGGCCCATGATGAGAGTGTAGGAGGACGGGCTCTAATTCAACAAAGTCCAGAGGGAACGGCCATTCAGTCACCTCGTGGCGCATACACGCATCCACACAAGCCGAAGGTACACAGTCAACAAAAGTGCAGGTGAAATTAAGCCATTCAGCCGCCTTCTCCTGTGACATATGAATGGCTGAGCCTGTATCAATGAATTTTTGTTCTTTGACGTAGGTTTTTTTTTTTTTCCGACATAAAAGGAAACCATGAATGAATGCACCTGGAAACAGAAGACGGGAGATGTGTCACTATTTACGGAGGAGAGTCTGAGTCCATCTCATTTCATATGATTCATAATGGGAACGCGTGATCTCATAATATCCACTGGATATTAACAAAAAGCACCGGAAGTCACAGTGTTGTATTACATGAGGATGTACGTTGATTCTGCGGGAAGATTTTGCTCAGCGCAGAGAACTTTCCGTTTCATCCACTATTTCCTTTCTCGAGATCATTTAAGGAGATGGAAACTAAAGGACCTCTCATATGAGCCTTCTCCCTCCTTCATTTGTAGGAGAGAGTAGGGAGTGTCAGCACTTGAGGCTTTTCAGACGATTTCCAGGACAATTCTGGATGTCAGCGGAACAAAGAATGTGCACTTTTTTCACTCCAAACTTTGGTGCGTTCAGTGTCTTTTTGTCAATGAGTAAAGCGAGTGTCACAAAAGCATTTCTCTGACTGTGTGGTCAGTTATGTGATGTGGCGCAGGCCACGCTTTGTTAGGAAAATGACACATTTGTCATGGTCCCAATCGCAAGTGACATCTTTATCGAGTTAGGTGGCTCAGACACCAATTTGACGTGATGATTCACGGATCTCTAATGGAAAAGAAAACAACTCAGAGAAGTCGTGTCTATGAGTGTGTGAACTCTGGTGCAGCTTGTGTCGAGGTAAATGTCGGGCCCATAGGCAGTGGTATGGACTTGACTGAATGCCATTCTAATCTTCCTTCTTTTTTTGTATTCTGGGTGTCGTGACCTGGTTTGCTTTGGCTTTGCTCCCCTACACAAACACAACCCATCACCTGGATAACAGCATCAAAATAAACACAGACACATGATACTCAGGTTCACAGAAGCATGACATTGTTCTTGGAATGACAGAGGGTGAACGTGGATGTGTGAGATATGTCTGTTTCCACAGGCCTGTGTGTGTGTGTGTGTGTGTGTGTGTGTTTGTGTGTGTGTGTGTGTGTGGGAGAAAGATGCCCAACCCCTCAGATGTCATTAAGATACTCATCGAGCATGACATGGATTAACATGATAATATGTTGGATATGTGGAATTTGGATTTGCTGCCCCGCTGCCCTGAGGCTGCATGTCAAAAAAGAAATGAACTCACTGTTTTTTGGAACCATAAAAATGATACGGACAATTCTGCGTTATGCAAGAATGCATGGCATGGCGTGCAGACTGTCAGTGTTTGCAGGTAGTTACTGGAATTTATAGAGAGACAGGCTCTTTCCGGCGCAATGAAAATGAAAATCAATAGACTCAGGTGATTATATCTTAATGAAAGTCGTCTGCGTGTTTATTTTAATTTCCCATTACTGTCAATAGTAACGCAAGTAATCTTACCCAATCGCAGCGCACGGGGCTCTTGATGAACCCGATTAACAGTAAACCAATAAGTAAATAAACCGATTTTTCAAATACAGAGACACAAATCCTCCAAACTCCTATGTGAATGTGAGGATATCTGTGCACTCTGAACCTCGCCTCTGCCCTCCCAGCCCAAAGTGAGTCCTCACCCCTCCTCAGCGTTTCTTTACCCTTAACCAACCCTGTGGGGTGCAGAGTCAAAGTTCACCGTCTGGGGTTTCCTCTTTCAGACTCCATCTCGATAACAAGGGCCTCGGCAGTTTTGACAGTGACACAAGCACCGACACCGGCTTCAGGGAAATGCCCACTTGGGTCTGAACCCGTCAGCGGGGGTTAAAGTGTTCCGAGACTTGATTGACCCCCCCCCCCCCCCTGCGTTATTCCGTCCGTGCCCCATTTGCACCATTTTCTTATTAGCGTCGAAACAGAAGCGTTTGCCTCAGCTCAAAAGGAAAAAGAATTTCATTTCCCATCGAGGAGAAGAGGATGACAGTGACACACAATCCTCCCATTATCTCATTTTTCTCTTGGACTTGTCGGAGCAGAGGCATGGTGGTGTCTGTCTTGCTCAGTGCCAGGGGCTCTGACAGCGATATGGCTCAGATCAGGGGAGAAAGGACGAAACGGCATAGAAGCAAAGAGAAGGAGAGAGAGAGAGAGAGAGAGAGAGAGAGAGAGGGTGGGGGGTGAAAGGGCAGGATGGAGGGAGAGATGAGAAAGTGAAGACGCATAAACAAGAAAGGGAGAGAAATGTCAGAAAGGGACTGTTGTGACACCGGAGCCTGGAGGCCGTGTTGAATGCAGGGTGTGGCTAATCTCCAACCAGGGTGGGGGGTGTGTGTGTGTGTGTTGGGGGGGGGGGGGGGGGGGAGCGGTGTTTTGGGGGGGGGTATCGTAGTTTTTTTAGCACAGTTTCACTAATATTTTGCTGCATTTGCCGTGTTTCGTCTCCATTTGTCATTGGCCAGTTCCAGGGATGAATTCCTGGGTGCAACAGACCATCAGACTTCTATTCTCTCTCAGTCCATGAATCTTATTGGACTGTCACATGTTCCTCCACGTTTGAACAGCAGAGGTTTGTGCATATTCACGTCAGCGCATAGAAAAAGACAAAACGCCCCCTGCTTCTGCCGCGGCCCGTGAGTTGATCCCCCAGGCGACTCTTTTTATACGAACCCCAGGATGGTGGCGGGTTCGATCACACACGTGGCCGATGCGCGGTTGCATTCAAGGGTGACTTGACCAAGCCAGCGCGTGACTCAGGTATATGGAACAGTCTGGGGCCGCTTTGGGCCGCGTTGACGTGTGTGAGGTCAACGTGTCGCCGTGATTCAGCCCCTTTTCCAACCGGTTTTACGCAGAGGAGATGACGCCGGCGAACCAAGCGGCGAACGGAAGGAGAGAGTGAATAAGCTAGGTGCAAATTATGAGCAGCTGTGCCTCTTTTCTGTTTATATTAAACGGAAGCACGTGGAGAGGGTAGGCACTAGGACCTGACGCGTGCCACATGCAGGGAGGGAGCAGCTTCGGAACTCCTCTCACTAAACTTTTTGAAAAATCCATTTCTCAAAGAGTGCGAGAGGGAGGCAGACAGAAGTGGATGCACCCGGACCTGGATTGTCGGCGCTGGTTCAAGCAGGAGCAGGGATTTGGAGTTTGGGATAAGTCTGCGTCCGGCCGAGGTGGAATCTAGCAGAGTGCCTGTGGACGTTTTCACTCACAGTGGGAGGGGAAGAAAAGGAGCTTTGATAGGCCGGTGAGTTGGAAAGTAATTAGAAAGTGATGTGGAGGTGTGCGGAGTGTGCGTTGTGTGGTGAAGGAGAAAGGAAGAATTAATCGAGAGGACGCTTCTTCACGTGTGTCATGAGGTGAAAGCGGAGCCTCCGAGTTTCAGGACAGTGTAAGTCCTTGGTCCTCTTGGTGCCAAGCTGAGCAAAAGTGTTTTTGAGTGATGAATGTGAAGTTTGTGTTGCTCTTCTCTCCCGTCAACATTTTCACTCGCACACACACAGCAGGTATTTTCCAGGGACATGCAGATGGAGAGAGGGAATGGAGGAGGAAGGGGTCCAGAAAGAGAATAGAGGTGAGGAGTAGGAAGAAGGGAAAAAGCAAATGTGTGTGTGGGGGTTCTCCCAACTTCAATGGGAACTAGTTCACTGGTCAGAAAGCTCCTGGGAATTCAGGTTACCATCTCTCCCTCTCACTCCCCTTTTATCTCTCTGTCTCTCTGTCTCTCCCCTCCTTTTTCAATTTGTTTTTCTCCCCCCGATCGCGTTACACAACCCTCAAAGGACTTGGAGATTCTGATGGGCTCCGATGTCCAACGTGAAAGTATGTTACTGAGGTAGTCCCGATGTGTGGGCGGGGCCTCGGTGCTCGTGTACGGCCGCGCAGCTGATCGTTTTGTATATTCTGAAATGTAAATGTGTGTAAGTGTTGGAGCCAAAGCATGTGTGCTAAACACAGACCTCATGCCTGCCACTCCTACCAGGGAATTCCTTTCGGTCTTTTGACAGGGGAGGAATGTCACCATGGACGAACACAGACAAACATCACACGCTGAAAATCTCAGAAGTGTCCGCTGTGTTGTGTGTGTGTGTGTGTGTGTGTGTGTTTCTGTTTCTGTTCGTACGTGTATGTGTGTGTTCCCTTGTTTCGTAGACCACATTGAACTGTGTTCTCCTCCAAATCCGTCTTTTCAAACTCCCGCCCATGTTTGGAATATTTGACTTTTTTCAACATTTTTCTTTCGTCTCATCGCACATGTCTGTGCATCATCGGCCACCACGTCTTTTTTTGCGTGGCTTGCCTGCACATCTGTATCGAATAAGAAAACGTATCAAACCCTCGGAGTGGAGGCCAGCCCCGCAGAGCTCTCTCTGGAGATAGGTGCTCCGGCCTGCGCAAAGAGAGTTTTGAAAATTGTTTACGAGCGTGAGTTTTTTGTTGCCAGTGTGTCCCGGAGGGAGGCCGACTTCCTTTTCATCACCTCTCCGTTAGTCCACAGAGGAAGTGCACGCAAAGAGCTGCAGTGGTCTCGTAATTCTGCACATCCCACCCGACCTCTCAGCACACACTGTCCATCGATCGGAATCTCCTCAACCGAAGTTCGAATGCCTGTCGTAATACTCATTGTGTTGCAATCCCAAGCACACGATTGTATCGGCGTATTACCTTTGCTCTGAAATGACCAGTGAACCACTGGTTTAGTCGGAGAATAGACGCATTTCTTCATTCGGCAACAACAGCAAAAGCCCAACACACTTTACCATCTCCAACAGATACAACTCATCTACTACATATTGTGTTCCACTTCCTAAGGAGCTACAGTATTATACTATTATTGACGTGCATCAGTCCACGTTTGATCTTTTTTTAAATCTTAAGTCGCAATCAGTGACAATAAGCGAACGCTGGAACAAAACCTAAAAAAAAGAAAGAGACATCCCCCCACTTATTTGTCTGCGACTGTCGGCCAGTGATACCGGGAAGTGACTTAGCGGCAGTAACGCTTCCTAAACCATCACAAATGGACCATCACAAATGAACAAGCAGCAACTCTGGCTAACAGGTTCATGCGCAGGCTCAGATGAGATCCCAGTTCGAGATATCACCACTGTCCGGTGCAGGTGGAGCCTGCGAGTCAGTGCAAGCTGCAGCTCTGCCAGTCAGAGCCCCGCCAACCTCCCAGTCCTTCTCTTTGTTGACTTGTTTATCCATTTGTTTATCTATTTGCTTTGGTTATTTGTATGTACTTTTCCGATCCCTCCCCCCTTACAACTGATAAGTATTAGCACGACTGTGTAAAGTTCCCTCAGGCCACTAAGGTCACCAGTCCAGATGTTCTTCAGCACATTTGTCTTTTTGGGACCAAAGCGGCTCAATTTTAATGACAAGCTTTCAGCTCGAAACCCTCTTTTAACTCCTCATCATTCCTGTCGAGAATGACTCAATAACTTCCAGACGAGATCGAGAATTTGGTTCAATTGTTTTTGAGGTCATATTTTTTTTATCTGTTAAGTTTGGTTTGTAATTTGAAATGGTCTGGTTGTAACCTCTCCAGTGACATAGCTTCAAACGGCCTGAGCCGTATGAAGCAGTATACAGTATATAGAGGGCAGATGGACAGTGCTGTTTCCCCGTGCAGACAAAGATGTCTGTGATTATTCATGACCCTCTCAGGTTTCCCTTTGTAGCTGAATTACAGCTTTCCCTATGTTAGCACCGGTGTATTTGTGCATGCGTGTGTGTGTGTGTGAGAGAGAGAGAGAGAGAGAGAGAGAGAGAGAGAGAGAGAGAAAGAGAGAGAAGAGACACAGAGAGAAGATAGAAAAACATTTGACTATAAGCTTCACAAATCTTGACTTGCTACTATGTGACATACAATATGATACAATACAATACAGTATATACAGTTTACATTTAAAACTGATATAGGCACACTTGAACATGATATGTTTATCAATTAATTTCAAGGTTATAAACTTAAAACTCCTGCTGAGATGCTTGTCAATCAACTTTAAGGGAGCTGATAGATCTGATGCCGGATAGATTCTTGTTATCTCAGATTTCTCAGATCAGAGTCTATAAAATCAAATCATTCAATCAGTTTGATCTATATAGGCCGTATTCACAAATCACAGTGTGTCAAACTGAAATAAACCTTGAGGTACATATAATTCTATGAACGTATATATATATATATATATATATATATTTTACATTCATAATCTATAATCCTACTAGTGTCTCATAAATGACATTTGCCGTACAGCCTTTGAAGACAATCTACAGTTGGATTCTGCTCTTTGTTCTCTCCAGGGTGAGGCCTTGTCACGATGCCACCATATGAATAGATGTGCGTATCTGTGAACACGTACGCTTTAAGGTTATGACAAGAAGAAGTCCCACCTCTTCAAAACATTAAGGATGGAATGATAGAAGCTGTCTAGACTGCAGAGTGGTGTATGGGACACCTGGGCAGCGACAGGCCGTGACAGCACACCTGGACTGTCAGTTTAACAATGGCTCTTTAACCCCAGGGCCTAAAGCCGACTGCACTAACCATCAAAGCACAAAGCAATCTTCTGTTTCCACATACGACTGAGTGGCTTTCACAAATATATCATGGTAACGCTTTAATCCTCATGTGTGTAAGCAACATTTTTCTCCTTTTGTTTTGTTTTGTTTTGTTCTGATTGAATAACGAAGTGTGAAGGAGGAAGCTGGGGTGAAGAGTGGGACTAGAATAGTTATTTTCACTGGCCCCCAAAAAATAAATAAACTTTCTTTGAAATGCTTTTGCTGCTTGAGAGAAAGTTGTTTAAAAAGAGAGTTGTTATGCTAGTTGTGGTGTTATGTTATGTCATGTCTATGTTATAAATTGTATACAGGGTGCACAGAGCAAAAATACTGCGTGATTTTGTATTTATTAAAGTGCAGCTTTGGCCACAATTTTACGCCCCACGAGAAAACAAATGGAGTGTGACTTGAATTTTTCAGCCTTCTTTTTTCCCATATTTCAGGCTTTTGCAGCCTACAACATTCAAATAGATGAACCCGGCCAACATCACCCCACCAACCCGATTTCAGAGTATTCCTCCGACAACTTTGAGACCACATATTCTTGCCCTATCTAACTGACTAAATGAGGGGGCAGGAAGTGTCATATCGAGGTATTTGTTCAAAAATAAGATCATTGTCCGTTTTGTAAACGCATCCTGGTTGGTCCATCAGTTAACGTGAACCCTTAAAATATCTGTTTGACCTGTTTTTGGATTCAAATAATCCGTCTGTCACTCAGAGAATCGGTCGACTCTCTTTGATGTTCAGAAAAGTTCCCTCTTGCTGTCTCCTACTCCCGCTACTGTTTTCACTCCCTAAAACGCTCTGCAGAGCCCCGGCCCTTTCCTCTCAGAAAAGTCCAGACTGCACTGTTTGGGTCACAGGGAATTTTGGAATATTGACCTGGAAACACGCACATATACATCGATCACCCATACAACCCATTCAAGGGCGGGTAAACATGGGATTACTGTCATATCACTACTGTATTACAGGGTAGCACTTTATGGCCTTCATGGGTTGTAGAGCAGGCTGAGCGATTCTTTACAACAGTGATGAAAGTCTTTGCTCCTATTGGACAATGTTGTAAGATCTCCTCATGATACTGGATTCCTTATCACACCACAAAGGCCTGGGGGCAACAAATGAGCTGTTTTCACTCATCTGCCAGTTTCACAGTGATTAGAAGCTCCATCGGTGAAGGATATGACTATTTATGCCGACGCCTGTTGTCATGTGTGATACCTGAGAGACCTGCAGACCTTATCTTCATCTGCGCCGCTGTCGGGGAATTGTTTTAGGATAGTGTGAGTGAGTCCTGTCTCGTCCTGCCTCTTTGACATCAGCAACAGGTGTAACACTGTTGTGTAGACAGTCAATCGTCGTAACCAAAACAATATGTCATTTGTTTATAATCCCAGGTCCAACAAACATAACTGGTTGATGAGCACACACTTGGCTGATAAAACCAGTCGTCTGAATTGTCTTTTGAATAGTGAAGAGTTTGTTCTAGCGTCTTGTCTCTCAAGAATTTTCGATGACTCGATAAATATGAGAAAGATTGAGAAAAGCTGCGTGGAAAGCGAACTTGCTTTAATACGGAGGACCTTCTCAAACTTCAAGTCCAATCTTTAGTTTGCTTTCTCTTCTCTTTCAGTCCAGGTGTCTCTGAACTCTGGATTCAGTGACAGTCAACCAGTAAGAAATTGGTGAAAATCAAAATGGAATGGAATCGAACCCTCGACCTCCTGGTCAGAGGACAGCCCCATTAACCCCCTCAGCCTCAGCTGCCCCACATAGCAAAGCTTTCCTGTTGGGCAATAGATGAGTGTGTGTGGCTGCCCGTTATGGCTTGTGCTTATTTGCAGTGACTGTTGGAAGTAGTGGTTGTACTTGGTGCCAGAAATGATAACTCGAAGCTCTTAAGATTCCACACGGGGCCACCATTTATATTGCTGTGGCTACTTGTGTTCCAGATCTGATCACCAAGGGAGCACCTCCCAAGTTCCATCATTTCCCCCAGTTAATGCACCAAATCTTAGGATAAACAATTGTGTTTTCAATGAAAGTTTGAAGAAAAAAACCTCCCAGACCAAGAGAAACATTAATCACTGTCGAGACGACCTCGATTTCCTAAAGTGGCTGTTAGAGTGTGATTCCCCAATTATCCAAACAATGACCTCCTTGACTGTTGTGGTGTTTATAGTAGTTTTATATCGTGCACAGGCCGTCAAAATATCTGAGCACTCTGGTCCTTCACTTTCCACCCCAGAGGCAAATATGTGAACAATTACACCCGTGATACAAACGATTGTCGGCAAGTAAATCTCCGGTCTTGGCGCGAAAGTAGGATATAATAATTCATAGGCCAGAATGTAAACGCAGAGCCTGCTGTGGTTAGATTGTGGGTTGCTGGAGCTGCAGTCTGACTCAGGTCAATGCACAGAATGGGGCAAGAACATCTGGTGCAAAGCGACGCAGATTAAATGTTCCGTCTGGTCTCAGTGGGAGAGGTAAAAGGTCAGAGTTTGTGTTTTGGGGGGGCTACATCTGTGTGTGAGGAGTAAAAAGTCCTGATCCCGGGGTCATTCACGTTGATGTTTCCTTTACAAACAACTTCTCCCATCGTTATTGATTTATTTATCCAGTAGAAACCACAGCTAACATTGTTTGACATGTGTGACTTGCTGAATTTGAGCAGAATATTTGTCTGATGGGAACAAGAATTTTTTTTTTTTTTTACTACGTGTGACGGTCACCCCCCCCCCCCCCCCCCTCCCGCACAAAATCCAGAATGATGAACTCCTGCGTCCGGACTTGACTATTTCCTGAAAACGGAGTCCGTGGCCGTCGATGTAGGTCAGTCTGCGTGTGTTTGACAGTGGCGGATCTGACCGCGACAGGTGTTCCGTCGCAGGCCGGTGTTTCCCGGCGTCTGTGCGCGCAACGCAAGCGCGCGCTGTATCACACTTCAAAAAAATGACAACTAAATATGCAGACATGTCGGCTCATTCCAACCTTTAAATGCCTCCGTGACTTTTATCTATCGCTGGCTCTCCTCTCGTGCTTGTGCATGCAGCCCAAACACACAGGAGCCGATAAATCATCAAACTACCAAGGCCGGTCGCATTGCTGGAATAACACTGTCATGGTCTTAATCTGCGATCTTAGTACATGTCTGGTGCTTTTCAATGATTTCACCTCTCTCTCTCTCTCTCTCTCTCTCTCGCTCTCTCTCTCTTTCTCTCGGGCTGTGAGGTAACACTGCCTGAACTCTCACTTTCCTTTCTCTTTCTCCTGTTTAGATCGCGCACAGCGTAGCCTGCCCGGACATGAAGCTCATCCTTGTTGCCAACAACAGGAGGCGAATATCTATTCAAACTAAAAACCTCTGAATGACAGAATTTGCTCTTCCCCGAGATCATGCTCCCTCACACATGGAAGACGCGAGAAACGTAAAGCGCTGGATTAGTGGAGGAATTCGAGCGAGTGTGTATGAGCAACGTGCATGTGTTTGCTTGTGGATATATATGTGTTTGTGTTGGATACGCATCAAACACACACGCCTTAGCCCCAAGGATACAAGTGAGGCCACTTATTATGCACTTATTGGGATTATACCGACTTGGAAATACACAGCACTTTGGTGGATGACCCACTTACTGGTTTTAGTGGATTGGTTTCATACACAATGGGCAGAAATTCATTAGTCTTTTTTTTTTTTCCAAATATCTTCTCTATTGTGTATTGAAAAGAGTGATGGTGAGTTTTGTGGGCGGAGTCCAACTGGTGCCAACGTGTGACAGTTAGCCGTGTGAGGTGTCGCTGGATCACCCAAACACAATTATTTTAATAGGTTGTCGTTTGAGGACAGGTGGAATAAGTCAAGGAGTCAATCCTGGGGGAGGAACAGGATTTTCTGGAACTAACTCAGTGTTATTTTTGATATTCCTCTATGGCCTTTTCTTCCGTCCAAGGTCCAGTGTGAAAGATTAAGGCGAAATTCACACTTTTGCTTTGTCAGAAATGGCATTTGAATCATTCTCATTGCCCATGTGTGTAATCACAAAGTTGTGTTCATATGGACTGAGCCTTTTATATGTCCAAATCTGGGCTGTCTCTGTGGAGGCATCGGCGCCTCATTACGGTATCCCAGCATGGACAAACTTAAGACCTTTTGAGATTCAGTGATAACCGAAAGCGTCAAGGTTCAAGGATATTCAACTGCCACGTGCAATGGATGTCACTCATTCCTACAGACTCTACATAAACCTAAATACTCACGTCACTGCTGACTCATACAGGTGTAGTCAAACTGGCTGCACCAGTTGTGTTTTCATGATGGTAATTTTGCAAACACAATCTATTTTTCTTTTTGCCATCCAGCAGCATGATCTAATATCTCCACAGTTTATTTCTGTCTCCACTTGTTCAGCAGTGACGCCACATCCACTCCAAATTCCAGGCCTAAATCTTCTTACAGTCGTTTCAGCCCAACAGGATCCTGCAAATTAGCATCCCCCCCCCGCCCCCCCGGCCCAGCTCTGTCAAACCTAAGGCTTAATGGTATGTCGGGTCAGAGGGAGTTTCGGGGAGGATGATGCTGTAGGAGGCCATTTCTCACAGCTGGATGAACATAATATAGCAGGCCAGACACACACGGATTTATCTACACCTTTGCTGCTGCTCACACACGACGACCGTCTGAAAGCAGTCGCTTTATCTCTTTCACCATAGCTCGCCTCACACACTGGACATGGTATGTTGTTAACAGACAGAGGGCAGATGGGACTGGGAGGTCCCACGCAGACAGGTGGTTGACATCAGTTGGAGGGCGGGGGGGGGGCGGGGGGGGGATAGGGAGACACTCTGAGATGGAGAGAGAGAGGGAAATGACAGAACGATATGTGGACCACACAGAGCAGAAAACCGTCGGGTCAAGTAAGAAGGGCGAGACTGTAATCAAACAAATGTTGACAAATGTTGACGAACTAAGTTTTTTCTAAATGGGAATAAAAACTACCCAGAAGACGATCAGTGAACCTGGTGGTTCTGCTTTGAGGGTTAAAGATGAAATGTGTAACAATTGAGGTCTTTAAACAACTAGACCAGTCGTTTGATCTGTGTCCTTGAGTCGTTTTCCACAATGCTCTGCCAAATATTCTCTATTCTTTTCTATTTTTATTTAAAGGTGCAGTGTGTGTGATATTTTGGTCATTTTTTCACCTCTGAAAATATTAAAACAATAACATACTGACATTTTCATGAATTTATTAAAGCATTTATTTTTTTCCCATTACCCTTAAATGAGCCCATTAATGTCCATTTACGTGAGGAGCGGGTCCTCCCTACGGGGGCCGCCATGTTTTTACAGTATCATGGACGTACTAAACATCTTCTGAGTTTCAATGACAGCTGAAGTCGACCACAGCTTCTCCTGCGTGCTTACAGGGCTGAGGGTGAGGTGATGGATACAAACATGCAACTTCACCTCTAGAGGTCACCAAATCTTATACACTCCACCTTTACATTTTCTATTTCGCTCTTCAATTGATTCATCTCTCTTGTACCTGTTTCATCTGGAGTAAACAACATTGTTTACCGTATCTGCTTGGCAGTCAGCTGGAACAGGGATGTTTGGCCGTCCTTCAGAGAGCAAAATTGTTGGCAGCAAAGATGATTAGAGAACTCGCGAGGAAGCGAATCAGGGATGAGGTCTGTGTACATTTGCCCAGATGATGGAGCCCACCTTTAGTGCTTCAGCGAATCCGTGAATGGAATCGACATGGGAGTCACCTAGTGGTGCTGGAGGAATGTCGATGGTTCTTAAAGGCCACGCGGCAGCAGTCACCGGTCCGGCGAGGTCTTATCTTGTTTCCTGAAGCGAAACATTGAATCCTTTCACGGTCCGAATCCGATTGACTCCTCGCCCCGGCAGCAGGAGAGAAGATGTAATTAAACGAATCGAATCCAGGTCCTACCTATTAGAAGTGAAGGGCGGCGCTCAGAGAGACTTTCAACGCACCGAATGGTTGACATTCCCAGCCGACTCGCATCCCATGCCTCAACATTTTCGCGTGTCTTACGTTCAATCGGAGAGACCAATCAGAGAGTACAACGCCCGGAATGCGTCAACATCTCCGTGCATCCAGCGTACGGACCCACACCAGCGAAAAGGGCAACGCAAGACAGACATCATGGGAACAGTCAGTTGACCGAGTGAGCACATCCGTCATTTTACGCCCTTTGTGACGACACAACAGCGTTGAGCGGGCACACGTATGCTCTATTTGACGCAGATTCAAAGCTCGGCGAGAACAGACGGCTGAGCTGACTCGCTCGTGTGAGCTGTGATCTTTATCGGGGGCCATGATGAATTGACATTTGCCACATGTAGCACAAGCCCACATTCGGTAGTTGTACAGCCCAGGCGGCTTTACAACAAAAGGAAGGATTGAACAAGACGCGACCTGAACTGTGACTTTTGTTTCGCTCCAGTTCGTGTCCCCTGAAGCAAACGTGAGAAATGACAAATGCATTCCGTCTGTCCTCTGCTCGTCACATCGCCGTACCCCCCCCCCCCCCCCCCCCCCCCCCCCCCCCCCCCACACACCACCACCTCTGCCCCCCTCCCCCCCCCCCCCCCCCGTTCCTCTCCCTTCGTCCCCCTCTCTACATCTATGACCCTGACCTCCTCCCTCGCTCTGCCTCTTCCCATCATGAGCTCTCTTTATTTCCCAAGACCTCTCTTTGTCCGTCTCTGGCCTCAAACGTCATCCCTTGATATTTCTGATTAGTTTCCTGTCCGTCTCTCTGTCTTTCGTTTGTCTCTATGTCTGGTCCAGGCATCATGGTCTCTGGTCTCCCCCCCCCCCCCCCCCCCCCCCCCCCCCCCCCCCCCCCCCCCTCCTTCACTGTTCCACTTGTTGATCTTAAGTTCTCTCCAAGATGGGGGAGTTTTTTTCTTCTTTTTTTCTCTTACCACAGTCATGCCAAAATGTTAACCACTTGTCATGAGAAGATTGCTGAATGTCAAGGTCAGAAAAAGGGGGTTTAAAGGAAATGTTGTGTTCATTCTGCCTCCATGTCCTGCATGGACAACTGGCCTCTCACATCTGCAGGGAGAGGGTGGGTTGACCTGCTGAATACCAGGACCATCGCCTAGTTAGTTTGTTTTAACACTTTCTTTGTTTATGTATTTGCTCATTTCCCTTCACCACTTGTCAAAAACAAACTAACTAACCCCTGGGAGCAATCAGGGTGTTTTTTTGTTTTTTTTGCAAAGGAAAGTTGTTTATTGCCCATTCAAAACCAATCTCAATTGACTGTGCAACTGACGGGCGTTTAACAGCTTTGGCTCAGCTTGTTGGAACACAACATCTAAGTCTAGTAAATGTTAAAGGTGCAGCGTGTTTTTGTCTCTTCTAAAAAATACTACAAAACAATTACATACTGACATTTTCATGAATTCATAATCACCTACATGTTTTATTTTTTTCTCCATTACCTTTAAATGAACTCATTAATGTATATTTACATGAGGAACAGGTCCTCCCTATGGGGGCCGCCATATTTTTACAGTAATCCAGAGTGGATACAAGAAGATAAACATTTTTTGAGTTTTGATGACGACTGAAGTCTATGATTGGTTCTCCTGCGTGTTCATTCGTGTGAGGGTGAGGTGATGGAGACAACATGCAACTTCACCTCTAAATGTCACTAAATCTTACACACTGCACCTTTCATTTCTTCATCTTTATCTTATTGCTTTGTCATTTCCGGCTCTGTGCTATTACGCACATTCCTCTTCCCGTCATATGCATGTTTTTAGCGAAACACTTTTAAAGATCCAACTCTGGAAAGATAATGTGGTGAGGGAGCTCTCCTGATGCCGGGCGATGCAACTACGAGCAGTGACTTGGCTCAGATTTGGGGATTTTGTCGTGACTTGGAAAACTCTGAAATTGATTCGTAGTGTGAACTAGGGTTTACTTGTAGTGATGGGAAGTGGTTCTCTATATTTGTTCTACAGGTAGGAATAAGCCTTTATTTTTCTTTTTTTTGTAAAGAAAATCCCTCTGTACTCACCTGTTGGAGAACAAACCCTGACACTCTTGTGTTACATCACTTACATCAACAAACCGGACGGTGTTTTTCCGAGAAAGTGCGAAAAACCACATCATTTTCGAAAAGAGGGGGGGAAAAAAGAGAATCCTTGAATGAGCTACATTGTTCCACTTTTTCCTTTCCTCGATTCTCATCCCTGTCATCCAAAGTAAATGTCAACTAAAATATTGTTTATTTTGGATCCCGTTGTCCCCAAACCACAAGCATTCAGACTTTGTATTGTGAGTAATCATCGCTCGACTTACTGTAAGACAATGGCGAACAGGGTGAGGTTACACTGGAGTTGTGGCTCTGCGATGTCTCAGGGTTGCCTGGCAAATAGAAAACAAGCATGGAACAAATATTGTGCCAAGAAGCGACATAACTTTTACCACATGTGGCACGAGGTCGCGTGAAATCTCAGCAGAGAAACTGAAAGGAAGACTTTCGTTCCGAGAAACAGTGAATGTCCAACGGAATCCATGTCCATCCTGGAACTGCGTTTCCGTACCTTGGACGAGAGTCGCGTCATATTAGTGAGTAAGCGCCTTGGAGATTGACTTTATAGGAAAAGGAAGATATTCATACGACGAGGAGGCAAAAAACTCCCATATTAATGTTAGTATGCCTGTTATCTAATGCAGACGGAGGGGGGGTAGATATTTGCTGTCCATTTAACTGCGCTGGCACACCTCTGTCCTCTTGATGTAATTCTATCTCGTCTACTGTTATTGGAAAGTTTGCATCGGTGAAAGCGCAGGAATGGAGCCAAGACCAACTGTTTTAATTATCTTAGTTCCAAGACAAATTCCTTCCGCTGAGGAAGTTAATTGAAAACATATTTCGCGTGTGTTTATATCTTTTGTCTTGAGGATTCAATCTCGAGCTTCTGAAGCAGTAGCCAATTATTTGTAGCCAGCAGCATAAAAAACCCCAGGAAAAGAATGTGCGTACAGTCTCGCTCTGTTACAGACAATTTGGAGATGAGATCATATGTCGTTCTAATGATCTGATCAATGGATCGCTGTGTAATCCATCCGCCCTCCCCCCCCCCCCCCCCCCCCCCCCCCCCCCCCCCCCCCCCCCCCCCCCCCCCCCCCCCCCCCCCCCCCGCCGCCAGTCAATCCACAAGACACATCAGGGCGGAGCTCTCTGTCTGCATGCAGATGTGATGACGACTCTTATTGCTGTTTGACACACGTACGCACCAGTGTCCGTCCGGGATGTTACCTCTGACTTTTGACCGTGAGTGGAGTCCGTTTGCTAATGGGCAGAGAACCTGGACCAATGAGAGACAGACTCGGACAGACAGAGAGAGAGAGAGAGAGAGAGAGAGAGAGAGAGAGAGAGAGAGGGAAATAGACATAAAACAGCTGTCTGAGGGTTTTGGCTCGTAGCCAGCGTCCCTTCCTCTGGATTTCCACACCTTCGCCACGCTGCTGCTTCCCTGATATTCTCGAAGCCGCCTGCACCGGATGAACATGGTTTTCTTTCAGCTCAGCTGATGAAGCCAAACACCGCGCTGAAATAGTGATACACGGGACACGACTATAGATATTCCACCCTACAATATGTTCCTATGTCGGTGGTCATACTGTGTGTAAGATTACCCCATATTTCAATGTTTTTCATGAGTGGATGTCCAATGCCGGTACATGTGTTACATTTTCATCGGAGATAATGCGCTCTCTCCCTCTGCGGAACAAATTGTCAGATAAACGTTCTTTTGTTGCGCACGTCTTGCACAATTTGTCGCTGCACGAAGAAGTCAAGCACCGTAACAGGTTGTTTTTGCCTGTTGTCAGTTTGACGTTGCCCATGCAACCACTCTCTCTCTCTCTGTCTCTCTCTCTCTCTCTGTCTCTCTCTCTCTCTCTGTCTCTGTCTCTTTCTCTCTCTCTCGTGTCCCGAGGCCCGAGCAGAAGGAATTTTACTGCTTGAAGTTTCCTTGATGTGTGACAGGTGCCTCTTGTTCTCACCAAACACACTGGGGAGAGTTTAAGGACGGAGGTGGAACGGAGCCCTCGTCGCCGCTCGTTACATTACACCTGTCGGCCTCGTACAGTTTGACAGGGTTCTGGTTTTCTGGAATTAAAAGTATGAGGCGCAGAACAATCTCACAAACTGTTGGATGTTTGAAGACCGTATTGTCTGTCATTTGTTAAAAGCGGTAATCATCAGTGGCTTTAGGCATCTTCAGAATTTCACCGGGGGGGAGTGGGGGGGGGGGGGCAACAGTGGCGGGGGGGGGGGGGGGGCGAGCAACAGTGGCACAGTCAGTACGGCCGCCGGCCTTTGGAAGGGAAGGTGGTCGGTTTGAATCCAGCTTGAGACGGGCTGCGGTGTAATGACACTGATACCCCCACGGCCCCTAATGTGCACTGAAAGTAATACCCCACAACATGGCTCTCTGGTTAAGCGGTTGAAGATGGAAGGACATGACATGACAAGACATGACATGACAGAAGTTCACCGCAATACAAGAGAGCACACTACTTACTTACATAACTGAGTTTTATTGTCATGTTTAAGTATTAGGAGTGCAGGGCTTACGTGGAGAAAGGAAGTGGATTTGTTTATTCAGGCAATTCTCTGTGGTTATTCTGCATTTTGTTTTACTTTCACTTAAAGGTGCAGTGTGTAAGATTTGGTGGCATATAGGTGCATGTTGTATCCATCACCACACCTTCACCCCTCTGAGCCTGCAGGAGAACCTACGGTCGATTTCACTTGTCATTAAAACTCAAAAGATGTTTTGTACGTCCACTTTTACTACTGTAAAAACATGGCGGCCCCTGAAGAGAGGACCCGCTCCTCATGTAATTATACATGAATGGGCTCATTTAAGGGTAATGGAAAAAATATATATTTTAGTGATTATAAATTCATGAAAATGTCACAATGTCCTGGTTTTATAATATTTTCTGGAAGAGACAAAAATGGGCAAAATCTCACTCACTGCACTTTTTAATCCTACACCCTGGACATTTCAAGTGTGCTTTTGATTATTTTTTAAAGCTTTCACACTTATTTTCCATCTTTATTGCTACAGTGTCTCTGTGACTGCCTTATAAGACTTTCAAAGAATTTCCGAGAAGCCGCCTCACAGCCTCTCAAGAGCGTCGGACAGAGTCTAACTCATTAGTGCTTTGAAAATGACATCACTTTGCGTGACAAGAGCTCAATTCATGGCAGCGCGTTGGACGTTGTATAGGTTTCACATGGAACTGTGGCTAAACCGAGCTGCTTGTTTGAAACAATTGACCCAAAGATGAGAGATGGCGTCATGAGGAACCACCATCTGAGGAACATGTGATGAGTTTTGGTCAAATCAAACCGTTTAAAGGTGCAAACAATTATACAGACATTTCTACAGATGTTTTATCGCCCAAATGTACAACTTACTTTTTACATTACCCTAAATCGAGCCCTTTAATGTGTATTTACACCAGGAGTGGGTCCCCCCCCCCCCCAATGGGGGCCGCCATGTTTCTACAGTAGCCCAGAGTGGACTGACTAAACCTCTTTTGAGCTTTAATGACAACTGAGGGCCACCGCAGCTTCTCCTGCATGCTGCAACGTGTGACGTGATGGATGCGATACGCAACGTCGCCGGTGGATGTCGCCAAACCTGACACGCGGCACCTTTTAATCTGCGACGGCCGCTCCTTGCATGTGCATGAGATATGTGTGTTGGACGGGCAAATCGAGTGCCTCCCCAGACCTGTCTCTCTCCCGTGTGAGTAAAGAAAGCGCGGTGACCTGGCGTTCATCCCTCGTGATAATCATTTCCAGCAGCTGACAGCAGGAGGAACTGCACCGCACCAGGCTGACGAGAGACGAGGAAAAAACTGTTTACCTTCCTCTGTTTTCTCTCGCCGTCGCCCTCGCCCCTTTGCTTTTCTCCCTCGCGCGCCGGCGTTGTCGGCCTCACGTCGGCACCCGCTCATAACCCGACGCGGCTGTCATCGCTCCGAGAGAGAGGTTTGTGTTTGTTTGAGAGGGCGGCTGACACGCCACTCCCGCGCCTCTTTTAACGGGGACTCGCGGCTAATGACTAATGCATCATGCAGACAGAAAGAGCCTTGGCTTTCGGCGAACTAACCTTGGATCAATGACAGCGCGCCCTCCCTCGCTATCTTGCTGCTCGTGATTCAACACAGCTGCTCTGTTGTCGCCGCCAACACGTGGCGCTTCACTGTTCCCGCATGCTGTAACCGAGGGGCAACCTCCGGTGCAGACGGATGAAGCGCAGTACGGGAGGTGAAAAGACGTGCGGTTCGTCGCGTAACCACTGGGGGGGGGGGGGGGGGGGTGGCCGCA
>JAFBJT010109323.1:0-27166 GCA_016785325.1 Chascanopsetta lugubris
CTCCCTTGCATTGGGTAAATGAGTATGCACCTGGTGTTATGAAAGGTTAATACCACTAGAGGGCAGCAGAACGTCCACTTGTCATCATAGAAGTAACTTAGTCTAAGATGTTCTATTCTATTTTACTCCTGCTCAGAATGACTGCAGCTCATGAATAAGATTGTGTTATGAAGTTAAAAAAGACAAATTCTGGATACATTTGTTTTCCATCTTTTTGCTTTCTTTCTTTCTTTCTTTTTTTACTGTACCTGACAAACCCTGGTCCAATCTGTGAAGTCGGCCTGAGGTGACTTTGGTTGTGAGTGGTTCTTTAGAGCTTGTTCAGTGAATCGGAAAGAATGTGCCGGTTCACTCCAGATTCAGGAAAGTCACAGGGGCGGAACGATGAGGTTTCAGTCTGACAGGACCTGGAAAAGGAAAAGGAAGAGCCTTCACATCATCACCATCATAATCTGTGATATGCTGCATAACGACTGGTTCTAATTCTGGATTATAAAACACGGTGGATGTCAATCAATCACTAGTGAAACTGGATTCTTTGAATTTTTAAGAGTTGTGATTTGAGCCTGTGTTTTAGTTCCTTCAGAATCAAAGTATCGACAGACAGCTGGATTCCTCGTCGCTGTGGTAGCCCTTGATTGGCCGACTCCATCATGCTGTATTTCCAGGTGGTGATTTTGGCGGCGACACTGATGCTGGTTTATTATTGTGAGTTCACCGACACGTTCAGTCCCGCACAGCAGGGATTCGTCTGCAGGGACCCGGCTCTGACCAGACCTGATCCTGGACCTGAGAGGTTCAGCCTCATCCACCCCGTCATCCTCTTCTCTGTGGTGGGCGGGCTGCCTGTGGTTCTGGTGAGTCGGCAGTTCTTTACATTGATGTAAACGTTGTTGGCGAGCTGAGTCGCCATTTGGATTCTGTGGGATCTGGAGACGGAGAGATAAATATGACACAATGGATGAAGCTACAATGGCAGAGAGAGAGAGAGAGAAATATCGCTAACTCAGCAATTCTAAGATGTTATTAAAATAAGTTAGAGAAGTATTTACTATTGTCCCTTTGTATGTTTGTTTCCTGTAATGCGTTTTCTTTTCCCCATGTGTTGCAGATCGCGGGCGTGGAGGTCATCATCTTCCTCGTTCACACCTCAAACAACCTTTATGACCACGACAAGGTGGTTGTCATGGGCGACTGTTGCTATGTGAACCCCATGGTGCGCAGGACCGTCCGTTTCCTTGGTAATCCCGAAAAATGAAGCGCCCCCGGATTTAGCTGCCATCTTGATTTTTGTATCTGAGCCTTTGTTGTTCTGCTTCATACACATAAACAATATATTTGTTTTTGTTTATCACTTCATCTTTGTGCGTCCTTTCTCAGGTGTGTACGTCTTCGGCCTCTTCGTCACCGACATCTTCGTCAACACAGGTCAGCTGGTCACGGGAAGTCTGGCGCCGTTCTTCCTGTCCGTTTGCCAGCCCAATTACAGCGCCCTGAGCTGCCAGGATCCGGCGCAGTTTGTCAGCCAGTCGGATGCCTGCACTGGCGACCCCGATGACATCATGAGAGCCAGGAAGACGTTTCCCTCCAAAGAGGCTGCGCTGAGTCTGTACACGGCGGTGTATCTGGCCGTGAGTATGACGATCAACAACCAGTAAATCTGTCACATCCAAGTGGCCACATGGTGGTACTGCAACCTCAGTGTCAATAACGTATCATGCGGACTAAATAAGACTTTTTCTCATTGACAAGTGATGAGAGCCATTAACTGCTTACACATCCCATAATAATACATGTGCATCACTACCTATTCAGCGTCACTGGAAAACGATACGGAATAACCTTTGTTTTTGCAGATGTACGTCATGTCCTGCATCGGCACCAGCGTAGGTCGACTGACCGGCCCCCTCCTCAGCCTCTCATTGGTCAGTCTGGCCGTGCTGACGGGCGTCAACAGAGTGGCCGAGTACAGAAACCACTGGAGTGACATCATCGCGGGACAAGTCATCGGGGCGGCCATCGCTGTCTTTCTCGTCAGTGCTCATTCATCATTTATCCGTCTGTTTGTCTCTTTCATGTTTTCCTCATGAGGTCAGACTTCATCCCTGTATCATCGTTCGAATCCCTTTATAATGGCCCAAAATTAGCTTTTATTATTATTATTATTATTGTTATTATTATTATTATTATTATTGGTGTTATAACCCTTAGACACAACATGCACAACGTTCAAAGTTACACTGTGTAGAGTCTTGTGACATCTAGTGGTGCGGTTGCATGTTGCAGCTGAATTGCCCTCACCTTAACTTTACCCTGTAAACATGTAAGATAATCTTTAGTAAACGCTTCATCTCTTCTTAGCTGCTCTGAAAACATGGTGGTACAACATGGCCGCCTCTAAATCAAGGACCTGCTCCGAATGTAAATATAAAGAGCTCATTCTGGCCTAAGTGATTATACACCCATAAAATCATTAGTATAATTATTCTGTATTAAATTTGACCTGAATCTTACACATTGGACCTTTTACTTATTTTTTTTTTACATAAGAGAATGTTCTTCCTCTTCCCAGAGACTCTGCCCCACTCTGCACCCACATGTCACTGAGTTTAGACTTGGCCAAATACATTTAGGTTTTGTCCCTTTTATAATGGACTAAACTGCTGCAGGACACACACACACACGCACACACACACACACACACACACACACACACACACACACGCAGCCTGTGTGTTGTCGTTGCTTCACTGAGTTTGAATTCCTCTTTGCTTGACTGACACAAAAAGCTGGGTCACAAAAACAATGAAAAAAATAATCATCCCCCTCACAGCACAGATACAGAAACATAAAGAATCTGTAAAATAGAATGTTACATGAAGTGTGACTGTGTATCCTCTCTCTCTCTCTCTCTCTCTCCCTCTCTCTCTCTCTCTCTCTCTCTCTCTCTCTTTCTCTCTCTTTCTGTGCAGGTGGTGTTTGTGGTGCAGTATTTCAAAAAACGGCGTGTGATTTCTCAGAGTCCGTCCGACGCAGACACGGCCAACACTGACGAGGCGTCGGCTCCAGCTCATCCCACTGTGATTGATAACAGTGACAAATACACTGCGCAGGTACTGTGAGATGTGTGTATTCCTCTTTTATTTGATATCAATATTTGGAAATGTAAACTTTAGATCTTCAACAAGCTTTACTGTACTTACAAATGTGTCATTAAAAAGTGACATTTTTCTCTCCTCTTTGATCCAGAGCCCGGTATCCTGCACAGAGGTCACATGACTATGACCCCGCCTCCACCGCATGACCACGAGGAAACCTACTGCGATAACGTCTTGCACATCAAACATGGACTTTTATCAAATTTGATCAATAGCCAATGTGGAAAAGTGTAAAATAAACTTAGTCATTTCCTCTGGTCACATCTGTGGTAAGTAAAAAAAAAAATCATCCTACATGTGTTGTTATGGAAACGTGTACAAGTCTTAACAACTTGTGTTTGAAACAAACTAACAACAGTTTTTCTCCCATTGTCCAGTTGTACGTGAAATTAACGAATTAAGTTCATCTGTGATTCTCAGAATTGAATGCTGATTCAGACATATTCATCATAATTGACCAGGTCAGTAACTGGTGGACCTGTTGGTCCAGTTGGTGCATCACTGTATCCCCGATACCACTAATCTACAATAGTGTAACAGTGTGTGAATATATGTAAATGAAGAGTACTTTTCAATATAGTGATCATCTCTCCTCATAATCAGGATGAACAGATGTTACTGTCTTACTGCCCCATAGTCTGTGTTCGGTGATGTGTTGTGTCCCACTTATGCTTTCCTATAGTTTCCATGGGAACAGTCATGAAAATGATAAATAAAGTAATGTTTGAATGTTATTTAGAGGTGAATTATACCTTATTCTGCTGTCTTGATGTTTAATTCAAACATCACTGCATCAATCACACAGTGATTAACACTATGATTTGACCGACTAAATATGATTTATAATCTCAATCTGGTTTGTTTACAAATGTACTCAAGTGAAAACTAACATAGTCAGGACTGTAAATTAGATTATTCCATACACACAGAGGAAGGGTTACACTGCCATCTAGTGCTCATTCACTCCCTTGCAGCTCAAAGTGAATGAATCAGTGCAGTTGTCATTATTATAAGTGCAGATATACAATACAAACCAATGAGGTTGTGCTAATTGTGCTGATTCTCGCTTTTTGTAGCTTAATAACGGTGAGACAATATCAAAAAGTGAACAATCTGAGACCAAAATGTGATTTTGAAATCTGAAATTTTGAAAATGAAAAATGTTTAACTTGGCTTTTGGAAACATGCAACACTGAACAGAAAATCTTCCCTGCAGATAACCCAGGTAGGATGAACACACTCTTTCCTATAATCAAAACTTTGCTTTTAGTAAAATGCTGCGTACTGCACCTTTAACAGGAGGTGAGTGACTCCCAGCTTACACGTGTCCACCCCACACAGTCTATGGTCCACCCCCTCTTTAGTCAAGTTGACTCTGCAGTAACCACACCCCTCTGACCTCTATTGGCTAACAGAAGGACACTGATCCGTCAATCATCTGAGATACCACGCCCCCCTGAGAGCCCCTCCCACCTGCACCTGCACCCGGGTGGTCTCATGTGGGACAGAGACAAACTGAGCAGCACTGGAGGAGACAGCAGGAGGGGACACTGTCAACCAGGTGGGACACTTTTATCACACTTTATATTCATTCATTCATTTCATTGTTTTGACTTGTTCATTTCAAATTGTAGAATAAACTGTTTAACTATAATATAGCAGTAATGTTTGTTAGTTTTCCACATGCAGACACATTTTTCAAAATAAATGTCAGATAAAGCTATTTGTTTTTTAGAATTTGAAAAAAATGAAGGTATCAATGAGCATTTCATGTCTTTATGCACTTTGCTATAAATAAACATATAATGGATGAATGAAATAGAATAATATAGAGGTATTTATCCAGTTATAAATTGTGAATCATAAACAGTAGAAAAAGTGTGAACACACACAGAGAAGAGGAGGAGATAAGTCCTTAATTCTGTTTAAGCTTCAGTTTCTCCTGCTTGTCCCCAGTAGGAGGTGACAGCAGATACTCTGCACTTCATATTACTGAACAACAACAACATGAACCTTTAAAACTTTACGGTTCACGATCAGAAAATATCATAATGTAGAGTATTATTGTATTATTTACTGATTAAGCTGAAGTCTTTCATTGCACAGCTGAAAGGTCACGTGGCCTCATCTGTCACTTATTCTGTGACTCTTTTTGTTTTACTATTATTCAATTAATCAGCTAAAAATGCAAAAGGTCACTTTTCTAATTTTAATATCATTTTATGCAAAAGACATATTTTCCGTTCTTTGTACCTGCAACAAAAGGTTGGCTTAAAAATATTATTAAATTGTGAATAATGCAATATACTGCCCCAACTTTAGGAGAAATGAGCTGCTGTTATACACACACTTAGAATAATCATTGACCATCTATTCTGATTTTCACTTGCAATGAAATGATTTGATGAGTTTTCGTGTGTGATGTGTGATTTAGTTCACGTGCATCTGTGGACAGAATGTTTTTGTTTTGATATAAATGCCACTTTTAATCATACTATCAAAATATGCATGCTCAGCATCCTATGGAAAAAATATCATCGAAACAATGGTGAGACTGTTTTACATGCACAGGATTGATATGGTTGCGTGCACTGGATAAACACCACTGTCTGATCCAACACACTAATGTGACCGGGCTCTTTGTACTGATTCCATGAACGTGGGTGTGATGCGTTTATCATATCGCACGTTCAGAGTGAGGGGGTCCTGTGCACATGGCCTCTGGCTGCGCCACATGGAGGCTCTGTCTGTCGCTGGCAGACAGATGGTTTACACAGATTAACGGCCTCATGAGCAGATTAGCAGAGTTTACCCACTGCTTCACTTTACACGTTACCTGACTGACAGGAAGCACAAGGTCTCACTGACTTCTTCCTCTAGACATGTTGGAAGATGTGTTCACACTTCAGCTGGCACACAGTGGGACAGCTGACAATCACTACTAGTTTGTGTGTGTGTGTGTGTTTGCACGAGGACCGTCTCCAGTATAAACACGGCCCTTTTCCTAGCAAGTGGACCATTAAGGTCCTGGTTAAAGTTCTGGTTCTGGTTAAAGGTGCAGTGTGTGGTGAATGTAGTGGTGAAGTTGTATCCGGCACCTCACCCTCACCCTCCTGAACATGCAGGAGAACCTATGGTCGACTTCAGTTGTCATTATGACTCAGAAGATGTGTAGTATGTCCACTCTGGGCTACTGTAAAAAAACAAAAAAAACATGGCGGCCCCCGTAGAGAGGACCCGCTCCTCGTGTTAACATACATTAAAGGGCTTATTTAAGGTTAATGGGAAAGTTGCATGACTGAAATCGTACACACTGCACCTTTAAGGTTGGGGGTCATATATACTGCTAAGCCAGGCAGTGGGTCAAATAAGCCCCTGCCTCAGGCTGACAGGCTCCATGTCTTGTTTGAGGGAGTTGGGGCAGAATAACACGTATAGTCCCTTTATTGCCCTGGTTTAGACGACACAGAGTAAAAATCAGTCTGAGCCTCTTCACGCCTCACGGCATGTTGGGAAATACTTGTTTTTGAAGTATCATGCAGTACTTTTTGAAGTATCACGCAGTACTTTTTGAAGTATCATGCAGTACTTTTTAAAGTATCATGCAGTACTCTGGAACACTTTGTTTTAGAACCTTGAATGCGATGCAGTAAAAGTTCCTCACAGTCGCTCTGTGACCTGGAAATAGAAGCAGTAAATGTGTCTGCTTCCTTCTAAGAATGTGCTCCGCCCCCTTGACCCCTTTATACACACATCTGAACCCCCACTATTACTCCCCTGACCTATTTCTATATTAATCACACAGCCTCCCTCACTCCCACGGTTCTCACTTGTATGTGTGAATCACCAAAAAGTATTTGGCATCCGAGTCCTTGTGTTTGCTGAAGTTTGATCATAGTATCACAAGAATGTAAAAAAAATCACAATGATCGGGCTCATTATGACACAACTACGACAACGGGGAGCTCCCTCACCCGGCAACCCACTGTCACACTGCACGTATGAATAAGGTTTGACCCCACGGGACATGAAAAAAACCCTGAGAGCTGTGTCTGTGAATGGGAGAGGCCACTTCTACTCTTCATCAGGAGGAGGGTGCTGGTGCACCAATGGGGAGACGGTCCCTTAGATTCACGTCCGATGATGAACATGAATGTAAACAGTAAAGAACAGATATTCTTAAGAACTGAAAACAATAATAACATGTGACAAAATCTGTCATGATCAGCATTTTATTATCATTGTTGGTACTACTTAAAGGTACAGTGTGTAGGCTTCAGTGAAGTTGCACATTTGCAGCCGCATACTCCTCAGCACTCCCCATTCAGTTAACATTAAAACTGAACGGGTGTTTTTTTTTCTTAGTTTCTTACTCCAGGCCTCCTGATGTGAATCCAAAGGGCCCACGCTAGTGCACTGACAGTAACAATTGATACATCCCATAGATATTCGCTGACAATAGAAATGGAAACTTTCACCTAAAACTTGCACACTGCACCTTTAAATTCACCCCGATACTTGTAGGTACAGTATGTGGGATTTGGTGACATTTAGTGGTGAAGTTGGGACCATGAGGGCCATCTACAGTGTTATTTTCCCACACTGTAACAGACTGCAGAGGTGTACCTAATAAACTGAACACTGAGCCTGATGTGCACGTGTGTCATCTGAACATGTGGTTGATTGACGGCTACAGCCACTGAGATATTATTTGTCAACTACACAATAAAACACAATTCTGGGACCCATTGTTTTTTGTAGGGAAAACTACCCCATGTTGACATTGTGCAAGTTGCCACGGTTACCGAGGGTTTCATCACTGTGTGGCTCAGTAGTGAATCTCTCTCTCTGTCTCTCTCCCCCTGCAGCATGGAGGAGTCTGACCTGCTGAAGGAGAGGCTGCAGGCCATCACAGTAATGTTTAACACACTTAAAAAATAATACAAACATCGAAATGTGTAGTAGCACAAAGACGCCATGACACCATGTGACCCATATTTGGACTGTTTTGTTTATGTGTCATTATTTACCACTTTATTTGAATCTGTTATAAACTCATTTTTTGGATCAATTAGGAGAAGCACCGTATTCAGGAAGACATCAGGAGGAAGAAAGTGGAGCTGGACCACGAGAAGTCGAAACTACAGCATTTAAAGGTGCAGCACGCCAGTTTGTGTGTGTCTGTGAGTGTCAGCAGTGATGCCAGCTGAGGTGGCAAAGTATTATCTCTTCTGAATTGAGCCCTAATCACTGTGTCCATCTGTTGGTCCACACGTTATCATTCATTAATCATGCGCTGACGATCCTGGTAACTGAAGCTCAGTGTCTCTCGACAGAAGAAGTCTCTGAGGGAACAATGGCTGCTGCACGACGCCGCTTCCCACAATGCAACAGACTCCGCGCGGACCAGAGTGCTGCAGCTCAACATCCACAGGTAGGTCAACGGAGCCAAGTGACAAAGCTATACTACTACTACTACTACTACTACTACTACTACTGTTACTACTATTACATGCACCAGTGGTTGCTGACCTCTGACCCCTGCAGGATGGAGAGGGAGCTGCAATACCTGGAGAGGGAGGAGTCCATAATTTCCTCCAACGAGAGTTTCATCCTCAACAGGCTGAAGGCCGTGGAGAGGAGTTCAGAGGACATTATTAAAGTATGCACACACACGCACACACACACACACACACACACACACACACACACACACACACACACACACACACACACACTTTCACCATAATCTTAACCATAACTGAAACCTAAATCTTAACCCTAACTTCAACCTCAACCTAAGTCTCATCATTTCCTTCAATCTTAATCTGAATCTGAACCCTATCTTCAGTCTTCACCTCACCGTAACTTTCACCCTGAAATCAACCAACAATGAACTCTAATCTCAATCTGAACCTTGACCCAAATTTCAGACCTGTGAAGTAGCTCATGTCCTTCACTCACTTGCTCTGTGTTTGTTTTCCAGGAGGCTCATGAAAACTTTGTCCCTGGTGAGTCACGCCACTGTTTTCTATACGTTGGCTCCACCAGAGCTGGATCCTTGTGAACAGCTTTGTTTTCTGCACCACAGAACCGTTACAGGTTGCCATGGTGATCCCCGATGTGCCAGAATCCCTTTCCCTTCATGTGGATAATCACTCCGAGCCGAACACACCAAGACAGAGTGAGCTCGTGTTCGCAGATTCATCATTTCTCTGTTGAACCCCCTAAAGACTGTGTGTATCCACTTCCTGTTTGTCAGCTCTGTTCGCCATGGAGATCAGCGTCTCGGAAAACCTGCTGACCGGAGAGAAGACCGTCCTGTCCACGGCCAACGTCCCGCCCGAGGAGTTGAACCAGCAGTCTGGGCTCAAGGTTTATGACGACGGCAGGAAGTGTGTTTACGCTCTGAACTCACACAAGGTATCGTCATCTTCATTAATGTTAAAGGTGCAGTGTGTAAGATTTTGGTCATTTTTGTCTCTTCTAAAAAGATTACAAAACATTTACAAACTGACATTTTCATGTATTTATAATCACCTCGAAATGTATTATTATTTGTTTTAAATATTACCTTTAAATGAGGCCATTAATGTATATTTACATGAGGAGCGGGTCATCTCTACGGGGGCCGCCATGTTTTTTAGCAGCCCAGAATGGACAAGCATTGCTTAAGTTTGAATGACAAACAAAGTCTAACACAGGTTCTCCTGCATGTTGAGAAGGGTGAGGGTGAGGTGATGGAGGTGACAACAATGCAACTTCACCTCTAGAGGTCACCAAATCTTTCACACTGCACTTTTTAAAGTGATTCCATTGCTATTTGATGTCATCACAGAGCTGGTGGTGGAGTCATGTCGTTGCCATGGCGACTGAACGTTTTTGAATGGATCATCGACTCCCTCTTCCTGCTTTTGTCACCGACCCCTCGCTGTGTTCTAAAAGTGACCCACATTCCTCTCTCCCCCCCCCCCCTCTCAGGGGTCACATGACCGGAGCGGTGCGTCCGAGCTGTCGGCCAGGGAAGTGGAACAGTTGCTCAGAAGCGCCACGAAGCATCGGCAAGCCAACCCGCAGAGCCACCGCCATCAAAATTCCAGCAGGAGGGTGGAGCACTGTGTTTACAACCACCGGCAGGACGAGAGGGGCAGTGTGCGTGGCCTCGGCAACCACGGAGGTCACCGCGGCAACCACGGCGACGACAACGCGACCCAGAGAGACCTCGACTGCAGGCTGAGAAAAACGCCACAGGATGAGCATCGCTACGGTTACCAGGATCGACCGTACAGGAAGCAGGAGGAGAGACGTAACCACAGCAACCTGGGGTCCGGTCACACCGCCGGCAACCACAAGGGGGGGGCGGTGTGTCACTATGGCAACCAGAAGGATCATCACTACGGTACGCTACAGGTGAGGAAGAGTCACAGTGCTCAGGACTGTCGGCCCGGAAACCACCACCACAGCAGCAGCGTCACCAGGAGCAACAGCAGGGTGAATGGAGTGAACGGGTCCAATGGCTGTCCTCCCCCCAGGTCACATGACCAGGAAGTAGTGTCACCCTACCAGCCGCAGCTCTGCTACACCCCCTTGAACCACATCCCTCTGAAAGATTACATCAGCGTGGACGACGAAGACCTTTACTGCTACAACCCGCCCTCGTACAACTCGGCCGACCCCACCCCCTCCGACAGAGTGCCCTCCCCTCTGTTCGGAGACGACGCCCCTTACACCATCCTCAACGCCATGGAAACCACCGAGCCAATCACGGCCATCTTCATGGGCTTCCAGACGGCGCAGGACGACAGCGAGCAGGGGCAGGGGTTCGAGGGCGCCCTGAAGGCCGAGCTGGTCATCATCGAGGACGACGAAGAAAACGGCGAGGGGGGTGAGAAGAGTGGCCACGCCCAGGCGGGTGGCGGCGGCGGCGGTGGCGGCGGCGGCTGTTCAAAGGGAAGCGCGGCCATTGGGAGCGGGAGATGCGTGGAGGCTCTCAGAGACACACGGACAGAGGGACGGGTTGCACCAGGTATCAAACGGATCCCGAAAAAACATAAACCCTGCTGTGCTGTGTGCTAACGGACTAACTCACGCATGTCTGGAAGTGACTGGACCTTGCGCTAGCTAAGGCTACGTTCCGATCACCAATCGCGTCGTTCAGTTCCGTTTAGACTCAGATCCGATCCATATTTTGCAACGACAAAGCTTCTGCATGCCGTGGGAACTCGCCTGTCCTCTGAAACGCAACACGCTTGCACCCTAGTGGTGAAGTAACATACCGCAGTGAGCTGAAGATACCTTAGCTTGTTTCCCTCTCCAGGTGTTTGGGGGAATTCTATAATTAACTTCACAACATAGAAAAGTAAAAGGGCCTCGCTCAAGCCAGTGTTTGATTCGTCCATCCTCGGGTTACTTTAGGAACCTGAAGCGCTCGCCCTGATGTCTATAACAAAGGAAGAATTCTAAACAATCCTTAGTTGGTTTTATTAGTATAATATAATTATGAATATTATAAAAGCTGTAAAAAGTCAGTCCTGGCAGCTTGTTGTGGAGAATGTGCCGTATTCACATCTCTGCAGTTACTTATAAAGTCTGTCTCATGCGCACAAAAACAAAAAGTACCTTCACAGAACTGATGCAGAACCAACACTGAGTCACTGAAGGGAACAGAGATTACACTCCAGCCGTCCAACTCTGCTCTCCTCTGGCGCCCTCTGCTGGTGTCGAGGTGGTTAGGTGACCTGGGTCACAGCAAAAAGCAGCTACACTACAGTTACATTTATTTTTCTAAATGGGCTCAGTGACATTTAATCATGTTTTGTGATATTGATTAGAGCTTTTGAAAGTGAACTGTTCTTCTGTTTGCGTCCGTGTAGGTTTTAGCCGTGATTCCTGCTACGCAAAGAAATACGATACAAACACTACAGGTTGTAGATGAGCATGTTACTCCTCCGTTCTAACACAGACGACTCCACTCAGAACATCTCAGACTCAGATTAGAATGAAATTATCGGTAAATATGTTTACAAATTTTGTCTTTTAGACGCACACTGTTTTAAAAGATACCCAGTGAACATGTTAATTGCTCAGATGACGAATATCTAATATGAGAACCTGTAGGGTCAAAGGACAGTTTTGGCAACTAAAGCTATTTTTTTTTTTTTTGAGTTTTATAAACTAACTTCACGTGTTTGAGCTGTACAGTTTGTTTATGAGGTGATGAGCATGTGGACAAGCATGTAAACATGACGCTAATAAACCTTTGTTTACTGGTGGACTCCTGCAGCTCGCTCTGTCTGTGTTGATCTAACAACACGTCATCACAGCACTGTGTGTGTGTGATGTGTGTGTGTCTGTGTGTGTGTGAGTGTGTCAGTATGTTTGACATTCATTTTAACCCTGTGTGATGTGTATTAGATGGGATAGAGCTCAGTCATGGTCTGGTATCAATTTGTTGATTTACATTGGCCCTGATGTTATGGGTCTGTGTGCGTATGTGTGTTTATGTGTGTGTGTGTGTGTGCGTATGTGTGTTTATGTGTGTGTGTGTGTGTGCGTGTGTGTGCGTGTGTATGTGTGTGTCTGTGTCATCCTAAAAGCACCTGTGTCATTGGCACAGACACACCATCAACATTCATTAATTAGGTGGTGTATTGAGGAGGACACGGTGTGACAGGGTGTGTGGAGTGATATTACACAGCTAATGACAGTGTGTGTGTGTGTGTGTGTGTGTGTCTTTGTGTTTGTGTGTGTCAGGTACACCAGATGACGTGTGAAGATCGGGGCGTCATTCCATCAGACGAGTTGATTGGTCGACTGCTCAGCCTTCACCACTGCTTCCTTCATGTATCACAGCTAAGCTTCTTCTTATAACAATAATAATAATAATAATAATAATAATAATAAAAATGATACGATTTCTGCGATATTGACTTTCATAGACATACATTACTTTGATTAAACTAAACTAAAAATGTATATTTGATGTGTTACATTTACTTTGTCTTTAATTTCCCTTTATTCTTCAAATGTGTAAGTGCAGGTGCATTAATGTGACACTGAAACGAAATGACTGTGTCTGATTCTGGGTCTGTTTGTTTTAGAATGACTGTTTAAAGGATTCTATTGTATTAGGCTAAAGCCACAGACATAATCCCCGTACTCCCAAACACACACACACACACACACACACACACACACACACACACACACACACACACACACACACACACACACACACACACACACACACACACACATGCACGTAGACTGCTTTTTGGCCCTACTTTCACAGTTTCATTTGCTTCATTCCCTAAAATCTCCCCTGAGGACTCACAACCCCCCCCCCCTCCCTGTCTCACAACACTGTCCCAAATCTGTGCAGCTGTCACAATCCAGATGTAAGGAAGCCGTCTGAACAGCCCTGGGTTTTGTCTGTCAGGCAGACTGTCCTTTCCTCAGCCTCAGGGAGAGAGGGAGAGAGAGAGAGAGAGAGAGAGATGTGACCTCATAACCTTTCCGCCACAGCAGCCATATAGCAACACTGTATTAATAGCACATGGAGAGCAGCATCATTAACATGCCCACTGACATTAATGACTGTACACTGACCTACATTCTGCTAACGCGGGCTAACGTTACCTAGATAATGACAACATCCAAAATGGCCCCAGCGATTCACACCTTAAGGTATTTATACACTCACTAAAAAAATACTGTTATATTTCTATTGATCTGTATCTAGGTACTCTTTACATTGTTGTCTGGCAAATAAATAAACAAACACACACAGGCAGTTTCAGGAGTCACACTCTTTATTGAAGTTGTCATCACCAGACCTTTAATTATTCCTTAATAATAAGTGACTGGAAACTCAAGGCAAAGAAAAAGAAAAAGAACTAAAGCAGAATAAATGACACTAGTGAGGGAATGGTGTTAGTGGGGGAGTCCATAGTGTAAGCAGCATGTGTGTGTGTGTGTGTGTGTGTCAGTCAGCCTGTAATCATCGAGAAATGGTCACATGAATATAATATAATAGAACAATATCAAAGTAACTGAAACGGCACTAAAGCTACAAACGAGGTGTGATGCGCACACAAGCGACTGACTCTAATGACCTGCAGCAGTGACTTTGAATCCTACCAAGTCAAACTACGACGACATGCTGAATTTGAAACCCAACACATCACAACTCTCAGCTTTTAAGAAAACTATGTAGCCTCTTTAATATAGTTTGACCTATTCTACTGTTCTGCACCTGGAGGGTTAGGTTACCAGTGGTCCTGTAATGAGCTGTGTTGTGGTGCGTTCACACCGGATGTGGAGCCATTTTGTGTCATGTGTTAAAAGTCAACACAACCCGTTATACAAATACTTGAAGCTACTGCTTCATACTTGATGCTAGAGACGTCACCACCGACGCATGTATGTCCGCGAGACCATACACAGGCACATGCAGCCAATCAGAGTTCACCGTCTTCTTTGTGATCAGGGACTGAGTCTGACTAGTGGCGAGTTACATGAACTGCAGGCTATTGCTTTTATTTTTTATTGCAAAGGAAAAATGGAATTCACATCAGTTACTTGTGTCGAATTCACCTTACTGTGCGACCAACGCAACATTTCTTATTTAGACGAGTCTGTGCATTGATTTCTTTCTGAAATCTCGTCGCAGAGAAATTAGCGTTAAGTACGGAGTGAACGCACCATGAAAATGTGTTGCGGAATTTTGCTGATGCTAACGTGAGGGTCTGGACGTTTGAGTAGGCTAACTTCTTGTGTGTGTGTGTTTCGCATAATAAAAACATAGTAATGCTAAACTGCTGACATGGCATTTTCTTGTGGTATTCTGTAACAACAAACTTTTTTCGGACTCGAACGCTCCTTCATCCCAGTGAGTAAGTTCATCGTACAGCAAGAGGCCGAACTAAAGAATGCGTAAAGGAGATGGATTCAAGCAAACACTCGTGCTCACACCAGGCGGGAAACATCGCCCCCTATAAAACATGGCAGTCCTCCGATTTCAATCACACAGTATATTATAAAGTTTGTACAAATAAAAGCTTTCAAGGATTTATCAGCACTGCTAAATTCATAAATATATGCAGCGAAAATACAATACAATAAATCTCTTTTTCTTTGAATAGGAATCGAGACATGAGACATAAAAATATGTAAAAATCTTCACGAGACCTGGAGGGTGAGAGAATCTGACCTAGGAGTTTTTATTTGCCGGAGCGGCAGAAACACGGACAGAACGCGGCCGTAAGCTGAACATAAAGGTGGTCGACACAACGGTGAAGCTAAATGGTCTTTATTGCCCCCTAGAGGCTGGCTGCAGTACTGGCCAGAAATTGCGCCTCCTCCATGTTAATGGATAAAGCTAAAAAGTTGAAGTAAAGTTCTATGTTAATATTTTCTTTAGGTAGTTCTTACTCAATTCATGATTGACAGCTGATGCCGACTTGCGATTGGCTGAACATGACTCTCAGAGGCATGTGGCTACTGTAGCTCCACCCCCTTGATTGATACTTTGCAGACTCTCATTCCAAATTGCGCGAGATTGTGACGTTCTCCAATTTTTGGCTCCGTTTCAGTTGGAAATAAACTTTCTTTATGCATCCACATACATCCATTTTTGATCAAAACACATCTATTTTTCTTTATTCTAAGATTGTTCTGTTTGTTTGTTGTTATCTCCACATATACTTGTGGTTGGTTTGCAGGAAAGAGAGTTAACCAAATATCATGTAGTGTCTTAATAGCGACAGAAATGTCCATAACTTATGTTGTCTATGTCATATTCTTATGAAAAAGCAAAGTAAACAATGCCTTTCATGCAGCTTTGGGATTAAAATACTTCACATATTATTATATATATATGAATATATATACATATTAAATGTATTCTTGTGGTCAGACAGCAATCTAATATTTACACCTGATGTTGACATTGTTAAAAGCAGGTGCAAATGAGAAATCTATAAAACCGAACCTCTACCTGGGTTGGAGAGAGAATATTCAAATATGTGCGACGTGACCCAGATAATTCATATAATGGCTCATTCACAGAGAAAGGCAGTGATTTTCAAAGTCTGGATAGGCACCTTAAAAACAACTCGGAAAGGACTCGACATGCGGAATTCTATCGCATGTGCCGTCTCAAATCTCCGCGATGCATAGCTACTGTATTCTAATGAAGAGACGCACTGTCACTTTAAATCATACACATATGTGGGCTATGAAATGAACATGTGACATGTGACACAGTGACATGTGATCTCTGCCCAGTACAGGTTTGAAAATCACTGCGTTACAATAAACAGCAATAAATACTAGTGTCATAAGTTCACATTTAAAAATGAAAGTGCAGTAGATATTACACATTAAAGGAGAATACAGCAGGATTTGACATATTTTCCAAAAAAAAGCATTGTATTATTTGATTACATTTTTCTCATATCTTTGTGAAACATCTCATAGGAATGTGCAATGAAATGATAAATAAAGCAAAACTGTGACATGACAGGCTGTTCTAGCGTCACACAATAATAACAGTACGTAATAATCCATTCCAATTTAAAAGCAGGATTTGTCTAATTCCAGCCACGAGAACATGATGAGAACAGGGTCAAACAAAGCTGTAGGACTTCATAATGTTTTTTTGTGTTTTTGTAAATGGCTGCTGCTGTGCCTCACTCCTTCTTCTGATTGGCTAGCAGGGAGGCCTCCCATCGCTGCGCCATGGCGTTCTGTCGCTGAGGCACTGAAGAGAGGGAGGCGGGGAACTGGAGGGAGGGGGGGGGGAGATTCAGCTCAACCACTGGAACCAGGATTGGTGGGCGGATGGATGGATGGATGGATGGATGATGCATGGATGGATGCATGGATGGATGCATGGATGGATGCATGGATGGATGCATGGATGGATGCATGGATGAATGCATGGATAGATGGATGGAGAGTGGATGGATGCATGGATGGACGGATGATGCATGGATGGATGCATGGATGGATGCATGGATGGATGCATGGATAGATGGATGGAGGGTGGATGGATGCATGGATGCATGGATGGACGGATGATGCATGGATGCATAGATGCATGGATGGATGGTTGGATGGAAGGTGGATGGATGGATGGATGGATGGATGGAGTTTGAGAATCAGTGGGATGGTGGGCGGGGTTGTTCAGAGGATGGATGCAGGAGCGATGGTTGGGTGAAAGAATGAGCTGATGAATGAGCATATTTGCTAAATTGTGAACGATAGCGGATCAAAGACGGAATCAATCCAGCTGATCGACCAATCGGGGAGTTCACAATCAATATTCAATGAATGAGTGAGTGAAGGAAGAAATCAATTACCAAACATGGAAGTCATGCCATGCCTTTATATAACATCTGCTCGTACACATTTCATGACAATATGTCATTCAACTAAATCAGAGTGTATAAGGCAAAGTCATGGAAGTGCATGTGTGCGACTATAGCTTGTGGCTGAGTGGAGGAGACAGCGCTGGGAGGACAGCAGTGTTGATGCTGACTGAAGCTGCATGTGTTTACAGGCGACTGGAGAGTGTATTTGTTTATTTTTGTGAGACTATTAATAGATATAGTATGTGAGGAGATTTCAACCAATAGGATAATAGATACCAGTAGAGTATATTTGATATAGACAGTGTACGTACAGTGATGTACACATGTGTGTATTCATGCATGAGTGTGTCTGTGAGCTCACCTTGTTGTCACATGACAAACTGGATCGTTGTATTTTGCGGGTTCTAGAGGGTGATGAGGGCGAGGACACGCATTTGTCTGCAACCTCCGGAACTGGATTCAATGTAAACGGGGGAAGAAAAAAAACACATTTAAATTATATTTAAATAAAGTAATGATTATTCTACAGAACAGTAACCACTGCCCAGCATCGCTCGGGAAGGCTTACGGGCACTTAGTGTATTCGTTGTGAAGTCTACTTGCTGATGTTATTTTGAATTTCTGACAGTTATTTTATTTCTAACTCCCTTATTCTTATTCTATCCAGGTTTGAATTTGTGCATAATTAAGGGGCGTGGCCTCTTGAGTGACACCTGGGCCGACCCGGCGCTTCCTGTGAACGCTGCGACAGCACCATGGGCCCACCCCTCCTCTACCTATGCTCCGCCTCTTTGCCCTTTTTCTTTGGGAGGAACCAGAAAGTGGGAGGAGTTAGGCATTTTTGGCAAGATGGCTGACAAGTGCCCCGCCCACTTTTTCGCTTTCCCAAGCCCCTTTTCACAGCCCTGTGTTGACGAATACGTACCGTTGAAACTAATGTTGTCACTGAGGCCCGGAGACACCAGCACGGTGTCGTACCTCTCCCTCCCTCTCCTCCACTCCTCCTCCCTCCTCCTCCTCCACATGTCCTCCCTCTGCCTCCGCCACTCCTCCTCCCTCTGCCGCACCAGCTTGATCTCCTGCTCCACCAGCGACTGGCTGCTGAGCGAGCGCAGCTTGAAGAAGGGGTTGGAGGTGAAGGTGCTCTCCTGCTGCGCCGCCGGCAGCGGGGCGGGCGAGCTCAGGCAGAACTCGGACGCGCTGCGGATGATCAGGTTGGAGGTTTCCACCACGATGACGTTGGTGGACGGCGCCGCCTCCAGGTTGGCCTGCCACTCGGACAGACCCCCCATGGTGGCGGAGATGATGCGGTTCCTGGAGCCGGCGGCGCCGATGGCGGCGCAGGAGGAGGAGGAGGAGGAGGAGGAGTCGGGCTCCAGGATGATGACGTTGTTGGCCGTCATCTCGTGGTAGTGAGGTCGGGGAAGGGAGGAGGAGGAGGAGGAGGAGCAGGGAGGGGTGGGGGAGACCGACAGGGTCGGCGTGCGGCAGGCCGGAGGTCGAGGCGGAGATCGTCCCGTCTGCAGGGTGGAGGGTCTGAACACAGAGGAGTCATGGGGTGACTTAAAGGTGCGGTGTGTAAGATTTGGTGGAGAGCCGATAGTGGAACTGAGCAATTGTCATTAAAACTCAAAAGATGTTAAAAACGTCCATCTGGGCTACTGTAAAACACATGGCGGCGCCCGTACGAGAGGGGACCTGCGCCTCACGTAAATACGCATTGATGGGCTCATTTAAAGGTACAGTGTGTACGATTTGGTGACACCGACTGGTGAAGTTGCATATTGCAATATTTTCAGGAGTGACAAAAATGACCCCAAATCTGACACACTGCACCTTTAATACCAATGCACGGATGTCGTGTACCTGGGTACGGTCAGACCCTGTGAGATCATCCCCCTCTCTCTGCGATGCCTCTCCTCTCTCTCCAGCGTCAGGCGGATCTCTCGCTCCACCGCCGTCTCCGGCTCCTCCAGGGGGCTGCGGTACGACGGGTCGTCCAGGCCCGAGTCCTCCGAGCTGGGGGACATGGTGGAGGAGAGCGGGGGGTCCCTGGGCCCCGATGGATTGATCTCCCTGAGAGAGAGAGAGAGAGAGAGAGAGAGAGAGGGAGAGAGAGAGGGAGAGAGAGAGGGGGAAGAAGGATTCTTACGCACTACACCTTTAAATCAATTTAACCAGAGAGTTCAGAGAGCTCCAGCGTCAGCTCTACCTGTGTTTGAGTCGTGGGCTGCGGGTCGGGGGGTACAGTGACGAGTGGGTGCCGTGGAAGCTGCCCTGAGCACTGAGCCCTGGTTGGGGGATGGGACGACCTTTGACCTCCGCCTCCATCTTTTTCCACTGCTGGCGAGCGATGAGGAAGTCCACGTGCTCGGTGGAGACGTTGGCGCTGCGCATCTCCTGGTGCACGCAGAAGTCTGGAGGAACCTGGAGTAAAAGACATTGGATGTTAAAGGTGCAGTGTGCAAGATTTGGTGACATCTGGAGGTGAAGCCGCGTGTTGTGTCCATCACCTCATCGTTGTTTTGTAATATTTTCAAAAGTGACAAAAATGACCAAAATCATACACGCCACACCTTTAACGTTAATGGAGAAAAATACACAACATTGAGGTGATTGTAAACTCATGAAGATGTCAGTATGCAATTTTTTTGGGAATATTTTGTCAGAAAGTGACCGAAATCTCACATACTGCACCTTTAATGTCATACGAGCATTGGACACTAGGGGGCGGAGCTCGTCGTGAGCTAGAATACACTCAAGAAAGAGACGTACCCTCCGGTCGTGGTCCATGGAGCTGGTGGTGGAGCTGGCAGAGGGAGACCTCAGGAAGAGGTCCGCCCTCCTCATCTCCTCTTCATCATCCTCATCCTCATTCCGGGCTCCTCCTCCTCCTCCTCCCCCTCCTCCCCCCCTTCTCCGCTCCTCCTCCTCCTCCTCCTCCTCCTCCACCTCCACCTCCACTTCCACCTCCTTCCTCCTCCCTCCTTTGCCCTCGCCGCCGCACGTTGCCGCCGCCGGTTTGGTGACCTCGCCGCTGGTGAACGCAACCCACGGGTCCTCGCCGGCGTCGCTGTCCGAGTACACGGCGGCCAGCTCGGCCTGGAGGCAGTCGCTAAGGTGACCGTCGCTAAGGTCGTCCCTGTTGCCGGGGTCGTGACCCCAGGCCTCAGGTGCTGGTGCAGGTGCCGGCGGCTGCTGCTCCACGGCGACGGGGAACAGCGGACCGCCCGACAGGAAGAGGAGTTCCCTCACCTCGCCATCCTCACCCCGGATCTTCTCCCTCCCCTCGTCCTCCCCCTCGATCTCCCTCCTCCCCCACTCCTCTTTGCCCCCCGTCTCCCCCTCGCTCACGTCCCCTCCCTCCACTTTCCCTCTGTCTGCCTTTATCTCCCTTCTCCTCTCCTCCACCTCCCCCTCCGTCTCGCCTCTCCCCTCCTGCCCCTCGATCTCCCCCCTCCCCTCATCCTCCCCCTCTGTCTCCTCCCTCCCTCCATCCTCCCCCCCCTCCTCCTCCTCCTCCTCCTCCCCCCTTCTTTTAGCATCTTCACCTCGGTCTCGCCCGATCTCGAAAACCAGGTAGTCGCACTCGTCCCCTCCCCCTTTCCCGTTCTGGGCCCCAGCTCCGTCTTCCAGCCCCGGGAATTCTGGGTAATGGAGTCCCTCCACCTCCTGACAGCTGAAGAGGTTGTCTCTCTCCAGGTCTGTCAGCGGCGGCGAGGAGCTGATCTCCATGGCGACTGGATCCGGCGGCTGTGTGGGAGTGGAAGGGTCGTCGTCAGGGTGACTGTTGCCAGCGCTACTGTTGCCGTGGTTACCGTCGGTTAGCTCAGGTGTTGGCCTCCTTAAACCAGCTGTGGCTCTCTGTGAGGAGAAACACATGGATTATTACGCGTTATACACGTAATGGAGTATTTCAAATAATAACAAACTTTAAAAAGCTAAAAATATGTCGGATTCATTTCATTTGCTTTTAATGAAGATATAATTGTCACTACGGAAATAGAAACTAATAGAAACTTTTCCAACTGATTGTAAAGTTAAAGTTGTCATATCTAAAGTTAAAGTAATTGCCTCTCTCTGTGTAAAACAAGCGGCACCCTCTGGGGCTGATGGACGACTCCAATACAGAAGTGGAAAAACCTGCAGTTCCCCGGGTGGCCACTTGAGACTGCCTCCAAAAGTGAGTCAATCCCTCATAGACCCCCATGTAAAAGTAGTTAAACTGTAGAGATGAATTAAACATATCTATAGCCTGCTACAAACTATTTTGTTCTAACTCTCTCATTCTTATTCTGTCTAGGTTTGAAATGATGCATAATTAAGGGGCTTGGCCTCTTGAGTGACACCTGCGGATGCTTCGACAGAACCATGGGCCCCGCCCCCGGGAGTGAGTGCCCATCCTATAGCGTGACTGACTGGTGAGTTTCACATCCCTTCACTTTAGTCCTCTTTAGTGCTGGTCTTCACTTCTAAAACTGCAACATTGTGGTTAAATGATCCGTTCCAAGAAAATAACCTTTTCATGCAAAACTGTTGTTGTTTGGATGCAATGAGCAAAAGTAGAGTTCATAAAAGAGAAGAGAAATAATATACAACAATCTTCCAAACAGAAACAAGCAGTGACAAATGAAACAAAAACAACAAACTCAGTGTAGAAGTGGATCAGCTGTTCATTTACAGTTACAACCGTATATATATATATATATATATTTACTGTATATAATTATAAATAGACATTGGGCCATGAGAACACACACAGTACATACCCTCACACACAGCTGAGCAGATTAAAGCCCATATCGCTTCATACATCTCCGCTGGACTAGAAACCAAACCTTCACATTGTTGCCATGGTGGCGGTGCGTTGGCTGTGTGTGTGGGGGCCAGCGGGATTATTATGGTCTGTCGTCCCAGGCATGTGGTGGTGACAGATGGGAGGTGTTGCCACGGTAACACTAAGTATAGATGCAGAGGAGGGCAAAGCTTTTGAAATCAGATTAATCACATACCCGTGTATCGCGGCGCATGTGAATGCATTGATCTGAACGTGACATTTCAACATAAAACGAACGTCTGCGAGGGTGAGTCGGCCTCCGTGGACTAAAATTAGAACATTGATGAAAGTCGCAATTATGGCGCCGCATCACGGAGGTGTGAAAACAGGGAGAGAGGATGCGAGCCGAGACATGAGCAGCTCTCCTCATGCACATGGGTCTGACATACGGGCGGAAAACGAGTGAAATGTCCCTTTATGAAACTACTGAACAGATTGAAACTTTTGAAACAGATCATCACAGCACTACTTCTTCTTGATAAGTCACCACAACAGAAATCCAGCTCAATGTTCCCACTGACACATATTTACCATGTGATATCTGACATACAGACAGTGTTATGTAAATGTGTGTGTATCTATGTGTGTTTCCTTTGTGCCAACCCTAATACCAGCCACATTATGCGGTGGTGCTTTGGTGCGGATCAGATTTGCATGAGATGCTAATGTGAATGAGACGGTCCATGCATATGCAGATGGGTGCGTCACATAGGTAAGTTCACTGAGTCAGACTGCAGAGAGAGAGAAAACGGCTTGTCGAGCTATTTGTTGCAACATCAGTGAGAAGAAATCTATGGTCACCTAGCTTTCGTTGTGTTAGTAGCTATTTCTGGCACTGTTGTCATGGTGATTGACTACATGCATGTAGGAAATATGGGTCACCTAAATCCCGCCATAGGCCTGGTCTCCCACATGTTGCTGGGCCTGGCATCAAAACTGTATTTGATTTGAAAATGAGGGAATCGACCATTTTCGAATCTATTCCCTGGATTCACATATGATCGTTAAGAGGGGTCTTAAACTCACTGTAGTTCAGGGGTCACACACGACCCAATTTAACCTCAGGTGGGCCGGACCAGTAAAATGATAGCACAACACCGCTAGGCTCCCCCTAGTGGCCCGGCGTAGTAAGCGCCGGTCAATAAACCAACATCTCAACATCTTCTCTGTAATTGTTACACTTTGTAAAATAATCCCGTGGGGCCAGACTGGACCCTCCGGTGGGGCCGGTTCTGGCCCGAGGGCCGTATGTTTGACACCCCTGTTGTAGAAAACACCAGAACTGAATTCATGACACCAATACTCTGCAATCACATTACTTTTTCGCTGACACAAGTCATATTCCCGTCCGCCTGACGCCTGGTCATGACAACGACACGGTTCCATCCTTCTGGTGTGAATCATGCCACTTGTGCACTGAGAAGCTGTTCTTCCAGAAGCGACGAGTCAGCGCAAAAGCACGGCGGAGTCAAAGCGTGGATTGACGGGGTCATGTTGTCATGCGCGCTGAGCCACATGACATGACATGACGCGCACAGGGATAAATGGACACGTAAACAAGCTTGGCCCGTGCACATTGGCAGCATGCATCAGGACCAGAATGATTCCAACTGCTTTCAACCGCCTTTCCTCTTCCTCTGCTTCTTATGTCATCGCGCAGTTATGTAAATATGGATATGGAGAGTCCGGCTTGTGCCTCTCTCTCTCTCTCTCTCTCTCTCTCTCTCTCTCTCTTTCTCTCTCTCTCTCTCCCTCTCTCTCTCTCTCTCTGCGATGAGAGCAGCGGGGATTTCATAAGTTAATGAGGCTGATGTGACCCCGTGAATGCGGAGGGATCAATTCATGGCAGGAATCGAACGTGTCTCGCTCACATCCTCACTGTATCTGCCGGGAGCGATCAGTGCCGAGGGGCGGAGTTCTCTCCACACTTCCCAAAGCTGCTTTTGTCATGTTGTGCGTATGACGACACTGTCGTTAATGTGTGTGTATGGCGCCGGGCCATCGTGCATGTGAACCAGAGCACTGGGCCTGGCACGGCGGCACAGAACATCGGTGATGATGTCATTAATTTACAGGTTAAAGGCGGGTCAGCGGTGGACGTTCGGCCGCCCTCGTCTGACACCGACTGGTAATCTCTCTCTTGTGATGGCGCCATCTTGAAAAAGAGGTTGTTGTTTTTTTCTTTGGGAGCATGCGGACGTCAAAACAAATCTGATCGGGGCCCATGAGCGGGTTATCTGATCCTTGTTTCATAATAGTTCTGACGACATGAAGAGCGGGTCCAGAGATGCATCAGCTCATATTTCTGAAAGTGCGATTACAGCTGCCCAGCACTCAACATCAGCCTCTTCACTACATCAGAATTGTGGTAATAGCTATGCGAACTTTCCCATTACCATTGTTTTCATATTTTACTATTATGCAAATATCCTCACTATGGGACTAATCAAGGATTATTTTATCTTCTCTTATCTTGTGGACAGGGTGTAAACCATAAATGAAGACACAGGAGGAGAATGGGACCAGCCACTTCGATTCTTAATCTACTTCCTGTTTTATTTTGAAAGTCTGGTTTCTCTAGAACCCCGTTTCCTGTCCTAGTTAAGTGTTCCCTCCAGTTTTCAGCCCCCGCCTGTGTTCAATCACCCATCATCACCCCCTCAGTGTATAAACTCCCACCTGTGGGTGTCTATCCACTCTGGGTTTCCTTGATCTATTCGTTACTTTTTTACCTTTAGATTTCTGTGCAAGTGTGGGGTCCTGTTTTTGGAGGATCTTTGACAGCCTCATTCTGGACCTGATTTGGGCTTCAGTGTCAACCTGTAGCCATATTTAGCTTTTTGGGGACTGACAATCTATTTTGTGATCCTTGTTACTGAGTCTTGTGAGGTTTTTGGAAACATATACTGAGATTCAAGGAAAAAAAATCAGATCCCAGTCACATTATTGATGAGTCACTTCAGTCTGGTAATCTGGTTCATCCATAGTCACTCAACTTCTCGATGCGTCAATTCTCCAATTCCAACATATGGAGCCGTCACACTGCAGATTTCAGCTCTGATGAACCGGAAACCATTTACAGGATTGAAGGACCTTTTAACCTCCGGTACATTTTCCATAGGCACGTATATGAGACCAGTGTCACTGTGAGCTGCAGTGTCATGGCCTCACACACCCACACACACACACACACACACACACACACACACACACACACAAACCCTTCCCAGCCAACATCTGGAGACAGCAGCATAATCAGTAACATTTAATCGGCTCTCTCTCTCTCTCCCTCTCTCCCCCTGTCTGTCTGTCTGTCTCTCTCTTCTCTCTCTCTCTCCCAGAGGATTATAAAGCAACTTTGTGTTTTATGAAAGATGAAGAATGAGTGAAGCCATATTTGTCCCCAATTTAATCATGTAACTTCTATTCTGTTCTATTCTATTCAATTCTATTCCAAATGTACCTATTCTGTTATGATCTATTCTAACTGATCCTACTCTATTATATTCCATTCTATAATATAATATAGCATAGTCTATTCTATCCCAATCTATATTCAATTCTACTCATTTGGATTATATTCAGATCCATCCTATTCTATTCAAATTGATTATATTCCACTCTATTCTGTTATTTTCAATTCTATTTTTTTTTTTTGTATCATATCCAGTGAAATCAAGTCTGTTTTTTTCTGATCTATAATCGATTCTACTCTACTGGATTATATCCTAATCCATTCTATTCAGTGGTGATCTCTTCTCTATCACACCCTGATGATGTTGATCTACGGTATCAGCATCGGTGTGTTACATAAAATCGGGCATCGAACCAGCATCATGTCGGATCAGCGCCCACACAGGAGCCCACGGACCCGGGCTCTGGTGGTCGCTGAAGCCGCAGTCTCACGCGCCTACAGCTGCCGCGGGCGCGTTCCCCCTCAAACCTCCGCCGCACGCGGCAGAGGCCGCGAAGCCGCCCCCCCACTCCCCTCCTCTCCCCTCCCCTCCCTCGCCCCTTCCCCCCCCCCTCCCCTCCCCTCTCTCGCGCGAAGAAGACTTGTTTGTTTACAGGAAAGACGTTGTTGACATGTGTCGCCGGCCCGCGTCGCTTCACCTACCAACAGCTTCCAGCACAGCAGCCAGAACGAGATCATCTCCAGGCGGCCGCGGCGCGCGCACTCCTCTCCGCCACCGCTCCCCGACGGCAGCGCGAGCAGCCAGGCGGCCACCCGCTGGCGCGAGGAGGGACGCATGCAGCGGGCTGACGGGCTGCGGCGGCGCGTGGATGTGTGTGTGCTTGTGTGTGTGTGCGCGAGTTTGTTCGTGCCGTGGTGCTGGTGGTGGAGAGAGAGGCGGAGAGAGAGAGAGAGAGAGAGAGAGAGAGAGAGAGAGATGGGGGAGTGAGGGAGGATGGGATATCGAGCTGTTGATCTGTCGCCGGTGAATTGGAGCAGAAGAGGAAAATCCATATTGGCAAACTATTATACACCTCTCTCTCTCTCTCTCTCTCTCTCTCTCTCTCTCTCTCACACACACTCTCTCCCTCTCTCTCTCCCTCCTCCCCTCTCTCCATCATGATGCGCAGGCTGTATCAGTTCCGCCCCCCCCCCTGGCTCCATCAACACTGTAAAATAACTCAACAAGTAGGCCCTGTACTGTATTCATTAATATGCAAATTAGATAGTTAAAGGTGCAGGTGCAGTGTGTAAGACTCGGAGACCTCTAGAGGCGAGTTTGCACGTTGTATCCATCACCTCACCCTCGCCCTTCTGATCATGCAGGAGAACCTGTGGCGGC
>JAFBJT010109323.1:31486-44583 GCA_016785325.1 Chascanopsetta lugubris
ATGGGCATTAAAGGCACGGCTCTCCTCCCTCCGCCTCTCACCACTCTCTCTCTCTCTCTCTCTCTCTCTCTCTCTCTCTCTCTCCTTTGTCATCTCCTTCATGGTGTCTCTCTATCACTGTCTGCCCTCCCTCCTCTCCCCTCTGTTTTTATTCTCTGCATATTTCATCCCTTCATTCTCTCACCTTGCTAAGGTTGCAAGGCCTCTGCTTGAAATGTATTCACTTCAGTTTGCACACATTAAAGGTCCAGTGTGCCGGATTTTTTAAAGTATTTCCATTACATTAATGTTTTTTCATGACAGTAAAATTGTTATTTTCATTATCTTTTAATGAGCTTTTAAGGGCCCTCTCACTGGAGGCAATCATTTGTGTTTTTTACCTTTATTTTAGGTTGCCTTATATTTGCCTGCATGCTAGAAAGAGAAGGCTGCAATATACGACGAAATCGTACGTGCTGCACCTTGAAAAAAGTAAATTGTATTAATCTTAATATACATGATCATTCATCCATTTTCATTTGTCGCACAAGTGGACGCTCTTTATTGCTATATGTCACCTCTTGACACATAAATATCAAGTTTGAGTGAACTGCACCTTTAAACATGGAGTGAACGTAAATGGAGGATGTTTTCCAGTGTCAACACTATCTCAAAATGTCTGAATAAACTCTTTCCCTCTATCACTTACCCCAACTCTTATCTGTCTCTCCCTGTGTCTCCTCCTTCCCCCTCACTGACACTCTACTACTTTGTGTACACTCTCTCTCTCTCTCTCTCTCTCTCTCTCTCTCTCTTTCTCTCTCTCTCTCGTCTTCCCTCAGTCCTCCTCTATTTGTGAGACAAAGGTCCTCAGTGGCCATTTTGTTTGGCGAGATGTTGCATGTTTGCCACTATGCACGTCTGTATAGTATATCTGTGTGTGTGTAGAACAGGAAGCTCTGTGTGTGTGCGCGTGTGTGTGTGTGTGTGTGTGTGTGTGCGCGTGTGTGTGTGTACATATCAAATATCCCTGTCCAGGCAAACGCATCAGCTGAAATATCTCCGTCAATGCGGCTGTTGACTCAACACTATTATTCTTAAAGAAGACGCCATTTAGAAAAAGCGGGGAGCACAATAAACAGTTTCACTGCTTGGCCAATAGAAAGAGAGAAAGAGAGAGAGAGAGAGACAGAGAGATAGAGCGTGTGTGTATGTGTGTGTGTGTGTGTGTGAGGGAGCAGGGTAGATTAAACATTCTGCATTTCCTTCACTAAAATATTCACGTTTCATTTAAATACAGCGGCATCCCAGGCAAGATTTAATTACCATCCAGCGCTATAATGCAAATGAATAATGCAGCACAGACTGATGCAAACGGATAGAAATATAAGACTCAATAGGTGGAGGGGAATTAGAGAGAGAGAGAGGTGGGGGGGGGGGGGGGGAGAGGGGGAAAAAGAGGGGGGAGAGAGAGAGAGAAAGAGAGAGAGAGAGGTGGTGGGGTAAGGTAAAAAAACAACAACTCTTGATGTTCACTACTGAGCTGAATCTGTGAAAGAGAGGAAAAGATGGACAGGAAGGAGAGGAGTGTGTGTGTGGTGGGGTGGGGTGGGGGGGATGGCGGCGACACAATTACGGGGGGGGGGGGGATGGCGGCGACACAATTACGAGGCCCAGCTTCTGCAGCGTTTGCCAGGATCCCCCCTCCCCCCCACACCCCCCATTCCACGAGTTCATTTTTGGAGTAAGTAAATAATAAGAAGTTGGTGATGCTTGCATTTTTAATTCCCCCCCCCTCCCCCCCCCTCCTCCTCCCTGCACTTTTTCTTTTTTTCCACCGTGTTCACTTCACTGACTGACATCTGCTATCAATGCTAAGCAGGTGTTCCCGTGCAAACAGACGTGCCCCCTGTTTGTGTTTCGCCGTCCCCGCCGCCGTGCGCCCAAATGAGCAACGTGATTAAGAATCCTGTAAATTTTTGAAAGGAAACGGATGGCTGCCCGGCTAGAACGTAATTACACCGCCGCCGACATCCGCAGCTCACCGCCGCTGCCGCCGCCGCAGCAGCCAGAGCCAAAGCAACAGCAGAGAATTAATAATATATAATGGCATCTTTCCTTGTAATTCATAAATGAAATAAAATGGAGGAGGAGTCACCGCTGATAAGTTGTTTTTTTTCCCCTTTCTCTGCAGCAGCAATTTTCAGAAATTGAGTCGAGGCGATCATCTGGTGCGATGTGTGTTTGAATGTGTGTGTGTGTGTGTGTGTGTGTGTGTGTATGTGTGTGTATGTGTGTGTGTGTGTCATTTCTTTCTTTTTCTTTTTTAGCTCATTTATTGACTAAACGAGGCCTCGGCTCTCGCTCCCTCACTCTGTGGCTCTTGTCTTTATGTGCCTTCACTGTGCCGTATGATCATACATGGAGCCGCTATGGACAATTAGCTATGACATCTCGAGTCTAATTTCCTTCCCTTGAACTTCAAAGGCACTTTAACTTTACGGATTGTCCCTTTTTTTTCTTTTTTTAAATTTATTCCATTCGTGAATCCTAAGAAAAGAAAGGTGGTGGGATTGGTTTCAGCAATATAGCAGATTAGAAAACAAGTGAAGTAAAGGAAGGGGAGGGGCTAATAGTGAAGGGGGCGTGTCCAGATGGGAACATCAAGGGAAGGAAGTTTGAAAAAAGGGGGCCAGAGAAAACATGTCGAACATGTTCCAGGTCTCCTCTGAGTTCACTTTTCCTTTATTTAACCCAATTTATATCAATTTCTCACCCCGGCTACTGTGACCTCCCAAGGCAACTGTTGCTATGGAGGTCATTTGGACAGTGAAAGGTGCATCTCCCCTGCTAAAGGGAGGCAACACCCCCCTCTCTCTCTCTCTCTCTCTCTCTCTCTCCTGTCCCCTCTAATCAGAGCCAGAGACGGTTGCATCCTCCCCTTTCGGATATGCGATAATTACCCTTCCCTCTGAATGCTGGGGCTTTACTCTGAGACGGGGAGGGACAGATGCTGACAATTATATTAGGCTTCTGTGTGTGTGCGTGTGTGTGTGTGTGTGTGTGTGTTTGTGTGTGTGAGAATCCCTGTACATTGCCTTGTAGCTACCTCCCCCTCCTCGGCACAGCTGAAAGAGTTCAGAGCTCATGATATGAAATAACAAGGTGTAGTAATATGTGTGTGTGTGTGTGTGTGTGTGTGTGTGTGTGTGTGTGTGTGTGTGTGTGTGTGTGTGTGTGTGTGTGTGTGTGTGTGTGTGTGTGTGTGTGTCTCCCGGCTGCATCAGGACAAACACAGTTTTTGTCTCCATAAAGAAACTGCTGTGGCAGAGATCAGTGGGTTGACTGTATGTGTTGCTGCTCAGTGGGAAGAACAAGGCAGTGACACAGCCGGGGTGAAGGAGTTCAGCTCCATTTAGGAGAACAATGTTTCAGATATGTAACGTTCTTCACACGAAGTCACTGCGCAACATGCTAATCGTCAATTAGCTGCAGATATGGAGGCAGAACAGGCTCCATGACACAGACATTTTAAATCTCACAAGTGACGCTAACATAGATTATAATTGATGATTAATCCACATGTTCAATCTCGAATTAAAGGTCCACTTGTCTTTATTGGCATAGAATGGGCCTGTTATGTTTGCATCAGCAGTGGACCAGCAGCCATGTTTTTACAATAGCCCAGAAAGACGGGAAGGGTGAAGTGAGGGGCACTAGATGTCAAAAAATCGTACACACTTCACCTTTTAAGGTGTGAGTCAGTATTGCTGCAGAGTAGCCTACAATGTAAACAAAGATGGATGATGTCTCCACTTATGAAACGGTCATTATTATGATTATGATGACTATTATGAGTATTATTATTATCATGAATGTTGTACATGTCCCATCTACTAGCATGGAGATGACTGGGCTCATAAGGCACACCACAGTCAGCCTGTAGGGGGCGATCAGCAGGATTCGGCGTCGCTTTTGTATGACTTTCATATCTATTTCCATATACAGTACATCCCGTTATATCCTATTGCACGCACATGTATGATGTAGCACTGAACACAGGTCAGAGTGTTATAGATAGATAACATCTGCACATATACAGTAGCAATATTCAGAGAAGTAGTACAAAGCAGCGGCCTTGTAGTACATGTAGTCCTGACCGTCACCATTGTGTGTGACTGTGTCTTTGCCTGTAGTGTGAATATGTAAGTGGTGGCCACTGAATGTGGTTCACATGTATGACAGCAGTGTTAATGAATGAACACTGCTGCGTCTCTTCTTCCCCCCTGCTGCGAGGCGCTACAGTGGCGCACAGAGGACGGTTGTCACCTATAGAAACGCTGCATAATGGCAGCGACAGTCTCAGTAGTGTCCGAGCGGGCGTCACCGACGGAGGGGGACAGCGCAACTCTGTTCGCAGCCATCCCCGTCTGTGCTCGCCGGCGTGTGGAGACGATGTTTTCCTCCTCCAGCTGCTGGGAGATAATTCGGGTCACCCCGGGCTGCTGGGTGGAGGGGTGGAGGGGGTGAGTGGAGGTGGTGGCGGAGGAGGAGGAGGAGGAGGAGGAGGGGGGGGCACCGACGAATCAAGGGGGCGATTGTGTCTGGTGCCAGTCAGTCGTAATTAAGAGCAGGATCAGGGGGGCGGACGCGCACATCCACACGGCTACGCACGCACGCCGATCGACCTAAGGACATGAAATTGCATAAACATGCACATATACGGGGGGACGCTCACACACACACACGCACACACACACACACACACACACACACACACACACACACACACACACACAGAGAAGCCAGGCCCCTCTATACAGAGTAGCTCACCTGAAAATAATCGCTGCGAGGGGCAGCAGGGGATGCAAATGAGGTTGGAGGTTAGCGTGGGAAAAGTGGAGCAGCGTAGCCTGGGACTAGGTGATCCTCCGGGCAGGGGGCCGGCCTCAGGAGGGGCCTTTGTTTCCAGCCTCCGTTTTAAAAATACCCAGCGTGCACCTCCTCCTCCTCCTCCTCCTCCTCCTCTTCCTCACCCCCCAACACCCCCTTAAACTCCTCTATCACCTCCCTGCTCCTGCCAGCCCTGGCCAAACAAGAGAGAAAAGCAGTGATATATGGTTTGTTTAACAAAGGGAGGTGTGTGTGTGTGTGTGTGTGTGTGTGTGTGTGTGTGTCTTTGTGTGTTCCACTCAGCGCTCATTCAGGTTATTTTAATCTGAAGTGACAGATTAGTTTCATGAGTCATGAGAGGAATTATGGGGACGCATTTTCAACTGAAACCCACAGATGGATGATGTTTTTTGTGCAGATATGAATTTTATTTTTTTAAGTTTTATCACAATTTAGTTGTGATATAAAATTATGATTTTGTCACTAATGACTCAAAAGTCATGTTACATGTGACACATGTTGCCTAAATCTGCCTGTTAATTAATCAGTTTTCCTTTCTCTCTCTCTCCTCTTTCCGGTCCGATCACCCTGTGGCCCCTTCACTCCCAAACAGGTAAGACCTCCTTCTCTCAACACACTTTGTCACTTGGGTCATGTGATCCCATCCTCTCACGTACACACACACACACTCTCACACTGATCCTGACCTGAGCACTGATGAGCCCTTACATAAAAAATTTGCTTTTTCAACAACACGTCCTCATAAATATTGAAATAGTGGAAACATGAGTGAAGCTGTAAGAGCGAGTGTATGCGGGGGAGAGGGGGGGGGAGTCACCAAACAAGATGTTTGGCGGTGGCGGCGTAAATGTAAGATCGCTGTTGCAACCTGTGGATGCCGCTCACGCTGTCCTCCAGACGCCCGGCCGCTCTGATACCTCTCTCTCTCTTAATTATTATTTATTGGCACTACCTCCGGCTGGTCGCGCCTCCTCCCTCCTGCTCTCTTCCTCTCCTCCGTCCCCTTTATCGCCTCTCTAAATAATTTCTACAGATGAGAAGGTTTCCTCGCCTGCCTGCACGCACACATGCACGCATGTAAACGCGACGCTCAGCTTTCACTCATCAAACTTTAATCGATGCCCAGGTCCCTCTCTCTCTTTTTTTTTTGAAGAAAGCACACTTAAAAAATTTAGATGCAAATGATTTTGCATTATTCATGCCTCCTCCCCGGTCCTTGTAGATTTAAACATTTCCGAGGCCACCTTGATTCAAGTAATTACCTAGAACCGCAGCCGGGTCTGTCATGAATAAGGTATTTCCTACACGCGCCTGATGAGCTTTTAAAGTGGCTCTACACCCAACTTGTGTATTGCTTCTCCTGCATGAGTGACTAGAACATGCATCGCAATCGCTCGCAGGTGGTGGCGGCGGCGGCGGTGATGATGGCGGAGGCAGTGGAGAGTGACAGCACTCGCGTGTTCATGCACCGCGGGCCCTTCAAGGCTCTATCTGTCGTGACTCCTCCTCCTCCTCCTCCCCGTGACTTCACACTGCAGTTTACACAATATCAACCTCAACTTCCAGCAAGTCCGACTGCTTTGAGACCGTATTTGGCGACACATGCAAAAGTTCTGAGATCGCGTCCCAATAGGTTCCATTTTTTTGCATCATCGGTGAAGATGGCGGTCTTCAGTCTTCGTACTTCCCGTATCAGTTATCCAATGGGTTTACTGCTGTACTTATACAGCTTAAAGGTTCAGGGTGCAATATTTGGTGACCTCTAGAGGTGAAGTTGCATTTTGTATCCATTACCTCACCCTCACCCTTCTGATCATGCAGGGGAACCTATGGTGGACTTCAGTTGTCATTAGAACTCAAATGAGGTTTGGTATGATCACTCTGGGCTACTGTAAAAACATGGCGGCCCCCGTAGGGAGGACCTGCTCCTCATGTAAATATACATTAATGGGCTTATTTGAGTGAAATGTAAACTAATGAAATCATTCAGTTGATCATAAACTCATGAAAATGTCAGTATGTAATTGCTTTGTATTATTTTTAGAGGTGACAAAAATAACTGAAATCTTACACGCTGCACCTTTAACATTATAAACTCCATGTGCCATATAAACCTGGATTGTCTCACACCGGTTAGAATGCAGCAGTATCAGTTCCAGCAGTGTGAACGTCTCTGTCTCCCCCCTTCTCCTCCCTCCCTCTCTCCCCCCTCCCCTTAGGCTTTTTGTATCTTTATCCATTTCAGTCTGAAGGATCCCAAAGTGTTTCAGATCTGAGCGGCATAATACCCGCCTTTAAGCCGCCAGCTTTCAAACCTCTCTCTGACATAAGAAGGGAAATTTGCTCGATGCGACTTTACCTGAGATCCTCCTAAATCGCACCTGGCTTTGTTGGGCAAACACTCCTCCTCCCTCCCTCCCTCCCCCCCTCCCTCCCTCCCTCGCTCTCGCGCCATAACACCCTGCACCTTGATGTGCGAGCAGTTTTCAAAAAATGAGACGAAACTCGGAAAGCGGATGTTGACTCGGAGGCTTATTACCATTTTACAAGATGTTATCTGAAGAAGGGAGGATGTAGGAATCAGTGTCAGGTGATAATGACTGCGTGTGAAGCCTCTTCACGTGCACTCGCAGAGACGAGTCACCTTCCTATGAACGCACTTTCACATCGAGTGCCTGTTGTCGCACCCTGAGCACTGGAAACTCGACCTCACCAGACAAAGACGCAGATTATTGATTGTGCGATCAAAGCTGACAAAATGACACAATACACCCTCGGGCTCCTTCCTGTAATATCAGGTTCGATCATTTGCATGTTAAAGGTGCAGTTTGGATTTGAGAGAGTGACCCAGAGAGTGCCGAGGCAGGAGGAGAGGGAACAAAGCGAGGTGATGGGAGAAGCAGGGGGAGGAGAAACAAAGTAGTTGACTCGGCGACTCCATCATCTTTACTACCCAGCAGAAGAATTAATATTTAAACATTCTAATAATGTGGCTTGCCTTGCGTGCACTTTTAAGCAAAGCAACAATATTTTTCACCTGGGGTAACACAATGATTTTTCTTCCCACTGTGCACAATTTCCCTTTCTGATGATCTCCTCCGAGCTCCGTGCCGCCGCCGCACATCCCCACCCCCCAAACCCGTTTTGTGATTTCCACATTATTTTTCAGCCGGTGAAAAAAAGGGAGAAAAATATTCATGGAGATAAATATTGAAATGAATCCCCCCCTTCCCCGTATATGAGCGGAGACGGTCGAGGCCGTGGCTCTAGGAATGCACAATGCGTTCCCTTGAGGAGCGTTTCATAAAATCCAACCTGTTTGAAGGAGGGAACAAGCACGAGGAAGGAAAAGGAAAATATGGCAGCATAATAGACAACAGATTCTCAAATAATTTGTTTATTTTTTCCATCTCCTGTTAAGCAACTTTGTTTTACTATAACTGTAAACTTCCCAATTTCTCCTTTGATCCTTGACTCCTTTGATCCTTTGAAACAAACTCAACTGCTGCTGAGCTAACCCACCCAGACCAGCTACCTGATATTTAATAAATCCAATAAGATGTCAGCGTGAGCCTAATATATCACCTCCAGTGTCAACGGGAACAAAAAAGGTCACAGCGGAGTCCAAAGTTGAAAGGTCAAGATTTGGAAAAGCCATTCAATCTGACACCCACACAAAATGTCCGCCCGCTGGTAGGTAGGATTCCTCATTGATTCATTCTTGTATTATTCGATTCGTGCTAACCTGCTCATTAAAGTAGCTTTTCTACATAAACGCGTGATTATAATATAATACACCTCGCCCAACACAGCACCAGCACAAAGCCTGCTATTAGCATGAAAGGTGTAGGTAACTGTTGACTCCTGAGGGATGAATACAAACAAACACACACACTGAGCGAAAGGGGGAAAATTAGCCAATTCAGCGTATTCTCACGGGCGCCAGGGTTGAATATTTTACAGAGGTGTGTGTGTGTGTGTGTTTGTGTGTGTGTGTGCGCAAATGCATTACAGATGCCTTCAGCTTTTTTAATTGATCTTGAGAATGAATTGCCAGGCAGGCGGGGCTAAATTGAATGACATAAATAAGAGTTATACATCATGTGTCACTCCCTGGGTTTGTTTACATATGCAGCGGCGCCGAGGAGGAAGATGCTCCATCGCTCACGCGCCACAATGCCACATATTCTCTCCGTGCCCCTCGTCTGCAACCTGCATGCCGGTGTTCTTAAAAGATCATGTCGTAAGCTGATTTCCACATCTTATGCAAGGTGCCTCGCCGAGGGAAGAATAGTTTTTTCTCCTGCCGAGCCTCGGGGCGGAGATTAAAGTCGACGCTAAGGTGTAGCTGCACCTTTGTGTTGATAAAGACTCCTTCCCTTTGATACATGGTGTAACCGCGTGAAATCCAACTGCTAAACGAGGCTAAACCTCTGAAACCCCAGCCCCTTTCCCATGCGCAGGTTTGGGAAGTTTTATCAGGTAGAACTCGGGGGGGGGGGGGGGGGGGGGGGGGGGGAGGGGGGGAAAAGGGGGGGGGGGGGGGGGGGGGGTTGGAGAGCATGGTCGTAAATGGAGGGTGACAGGGTGAACCCGAGTTCATTAGGCACAGCAGCGGTGGTGGAAATATTAGTTTTAGCAGCGGAGGAGAACGACTCTGCTGTTTTGAATTGTAGATTTGAGGCATCTCTGCTCGTAGGATGTCGTCTCCTGCAGCAGGAAAGTGGGAGGTGGGTGGGAGGGAAATGAGACTTTCACCAGGCTCCGAGGGTGCAGGAGTCAATCGTCATGACAACAAGCATGTAAACTTTCGGATCAGTCCGGAGAGCGCGCTGCCAGATTTGCAGTTATGTGCTTTGCTTACGACAATGGTGCCATTGAGGTGTGTGATTATGTGTTTGTGCGTGTGTGTGGTTTCTATTTAACCCCCATGGGACCTCCCCTCCCACCGTCTCCTCCCTCCTCCCTCCCACTCTTCCCTCCCAGGAATAAAGCCAGACACTGCATCCAGGAATCACCTTTTTAAACCATAATTGATTCCCTTAAAAAAAAAAGAGGCCCCGCGCTGCCACCCCACATTAAAGCCGCCCAGACGGGCCTCAAGTCAGATTGGCCTGCCGCTCTGCATTTGTCCCGACGCCGCCGCCGCCGCCACTGCTTCCACCCCGGCCCAGGACATTAGCGCAGGACCGTCAAGAATTCAGTCTAGACTGCGAGCGGGGGGATTTAGCCGAGAGAAGGTTGGAGCAGATGACTTTCAACCAATTAGATTAAATCCCCCAGCTAATTTAAGGTACCTCTCATGGCCACCTCCGCTCCCACAGTGTTAAGTAAGTTGTTATTCTGGTGCACGCGCTCAGCGAGACTCGATCGGAGCTTTTTATCCTGCAGCCGTTTCCCCCTCCTGACAAATCTCAAAATGAGTCCTCATGATAAAACACTCTCACTCTGACAGATTGGACCCTATTAGTGATAAAAACATGACCTCCTCCTCCTCTAGTATGTGCTGATCTAAGCGTCTGACTCCTCCGTCGATGAGCCAGCGACGCTCTGGACTTCAGGTTCCCCTCATCTCAGTGAGTTCCTGTGGAATGCAGCGAGACGGCGTGGAGTTATTCTGGGTGGCTGGGACGCTCCATCTGCCCTGAATCAATCAGCGTCTCCCCAGGTCTCCCAGCTGTAATAATATGTCCTAGTGGACACGGGTCAGTCCCACACCGGGACCGGACCCCAACCCCGAACCCCGACACTCGTCATATCTTAAAGGTGCAGTGTGTACGATTTTGGTCATTTTTGTCACGTCTAAAAAGATTACAAAACGAGTACATATTGACATTGTCATGGATTTGTAATCACGTAAATGTTTTTTCCCCCCATTTCCCTTAAATGAGCCCATTCATGTACATTTACATGAGGAGGGGGGGTCCTCTCTATGGAGGCCGCCATGTTTTTAAAGTAGTAGACGTACTGAACCCTCTTTGGAGCTTTAATGACTACTGAAGTCCGCCAGACGTTCTCCTTCATGCGCAGAAGGGTGAAGGTGATGGATACAACTCGCAACTTCACCACTAGGGGTCACCGACTCTTACACTCTGCACCTTTTAAATCGGTCAGAACGGTGATCAGAAACCAGAGCATCTGGTCTCACCCAGTTTACCAGCAAGCTAAAAATAAAAAATAAAATCTGTTTGATGTTGAAAGTGGATCAATGCATCAGCTGGAGGAGCTGCCCACTGCTGCAGCAGCGTCGTGACAGTCTGGCTGCACCGCCATAGTAAAGTGCTGTTTAGCCGTCCAGAATTAAAACAAGCCCGGGCTCTCTCTGGTTTTTCGGGCCTTGGCTCCAAAAGGACCCAGATTATATGGACGGAAATATAAGGACAAACTACCACCTTTGCATCTGTCCAAAATATCTTTTGTCAACTTTGAAGAAAAAGAAACCGCAAAAAAATCTTCGGTGGCGTTTTCACCTCAGCGCCGCCGCTGCGACCCGCTCGCTCGCTGACCGTCACGGCCGTCTCCCAAGTTTCTGTGGCGGTGACTCGAGGGCAGCTGCTTTTTTGTGTTTTTGCAGAGGTGTTCCAGACAGAAGTGCAGGGCTAGATTTTCTCCTCCCCCCTGTCAGAGAGGGGAGGGAGGGAGAGGGGAGGGAGAGGGAGGGAGCACTCTGCATGACAATACCTACATCTGTCTGGCGTTTTGTTCTTTGTCATATCAGGGGCTGTCTTTGTGGCAGAGCGCTGTCGTGGTAACAGGAGGTTAGAGGTACGGGGTGGCAGCAGGGGGGGGGGGGGTGGGGGGGGGGTGAGGGGCGGAGGGAGGGGGGTGAGGTGGGTGGCGGAGGAGGGGAGACTTGTGACTCAAACACCCCTGTGACACAGCTTTTGTTGTGCTTAGATATTTGATCCTCTTAGCAGTTTGCCATGCCACCGCCCCCTTGGTTTCCTCCTCCACCGCTACGACTACCAACACACACACACACACACACACACACACACACACACACACACACTTTGTTATACTCTGTCCATCTCTGTTGTCCTCCCCTCTCTTTGTCTGTTTTCCACTTTCTCTCATCATCACCTGTTTGTTTTAACCACCAGCAGAGGGGGGTCCCCGCCCCCCTCATGGCCCCGCCACAAAATAAAATAAAAACCACATCAGGCATCATCCAAACAGAAATCGACACTTTCTTATCCACTTTACAACAAGATAAGTGCCTCTGCTCTGCCATCGGTGACCGCATAAGCCCCACCTCCACCTCCCCAGGTGGTCGACCTTATTGCCGTCAATTTGCACAGCCGGGTAAAGAGCAGGAAAAGTTTATAACCCAAACTCCTTTTTTTCCCCCTGCCTCCTTCTTCTTCTTCCCCTCTTCTCACATATTCAGGAGAAACAAAGTTGAGGCGGCGGGCCTCTGGAGAGGCCATTACAGGCCCTTTATTGTTTCAACGCTGAGGTCATCCTTCTGCTCAGCGCCGTCGAAACAAAGGCCACGGGTTTATTGCTGGGGCTGGAGTGTGTGAAAGGAAACGCAATCCAACATTGTTTGATTCTCAGAGATAGTCGGCAGGCATCCCCGCCGCTTCCTCTTTGGACGCTCTGTAACCACACCGTCGAGAAGGCCTGTTTGCGTTTGACCCTAAAGGGGCACTTTCTTTATTTATTTCATTTACTGCAATTGAACTTTTTAAAGCGTTCCCTATCCTGGAGGTGTGGAGCCGAGACAGTTGGCTCGTGTTTGGATGTCGACTCCGTTTTCCCCTGATGTGTTGACAAGGCAGAGAGGAAAGAATGGGGGGGGGGGGGGGGGGGGGGGAGAGGGGGGGGGCGGGGTCACATGTTCTTCTTCAGTACTTTTGATTCGGTCCCTCTATGATCAGACTGAATCATAGCGGCTCCTCATCAGGCTCCTCTGCCGTGGTCACAATGTCAGCCCCCCTTTGTTTTTGAGGCAGTGACCTTGATAATTGTGACGGTAATTACAATAAGTGGCCATTATATTTCAAGGTGCAGCGACCTTCATTATCCAAATCAATTTGAGTCACTATCAATTTGATAATACCCCTAAATGCGTGGCTGCATGGGAAGATGCACACTCAGGCAAGGCTATCGTCTGCCATATAATGGAATGCTGTTATTGAGATTGAGCCACCCCTTCTCTCCCCCTCTCTCTCTCTCTCTCTCTCTCTCTCTCTCTCTCT
>JAFBJT010109323.1:44621-64621 GCA_016785325.1 Chascanopsetta lugubris
CCCCTCTCTCTCTCTCTCTCTCTCTCTCTCTCTCTCTCTCTCTCTCTCTCTCTCTCTCATCCATGCCGGCAATCAATATTAACAGCTTGTAAAAAAAGAAAAGTACAGCAAAGGATGAGGGCGGCCTCAACAAATGAAAAGAGATACTTAAACAAAGTGCAGCCAATTGGGGATTGGAAAAAAAAAACATCACTATTTCACACTGCATTGTTGATCTCTTGTGGAAGTGTGAGTTGTGGTTGTGGGTTTCAGGAAGTTATGGTTGGGGGGCCACATTTGCCCCAATTTGATCTTAAAGGTACAGTGTGTGAGATCTGGGGACATCTAGAGGTGAAGTTGCCCGTTGCATCCATCACCTCACCCTTCTGAGCATGCAGGAGAGAGAAATCTCCTAAAGTTCATGTGCGTGTTGAAACCCTAAGGACTTGGTCAGATGTATAACCTATAACTTATTTTGGAGACTGTGCAGCAGACTACTTCCTAAACCCTCCTCAGCATCGTCTCCTAAAGATAAAGGCTGTTATTATCCGCTGAGGCCAGGTGGGAATATTCTGCTTCTTTAACCTTTTTCTGAGGAGAAGAATCCTTTCAGACTTGCTCCTCTGACAGAACCCACTCATTAACATGGAGATTGTTCACACCGGGCTCCACCGTGGAGGTTTGCCAGGCCTCGCAGGCTCATAGGCCCGATCTGTATTCATGTCTTCAAACTGCACCGAGGGAGTGAAAGAAGTCGGGACTTGGCTCGGGAACACGATCCACCTGGATGTGTGTGACCTCGGCTTCAGGAGGGGGGGCGGGGGGGGGGGCGTCCTGTGTCCTGTGACAGATTAGGACATTTTACAAGCGTCTTAATACCAGAGGAAAATACCTCCCTGCGAGGACAGAGCTGCTAAATTCTGCACCTGTATTGTGTTGCAGAGAAAAGTGCAAGGCAGGCACTTTTCCCTGGCCTTGTCCAGCAGCCATGTTCCGAGCTTATTAATGGGGAAACAGACAATTGTTTGGCAGTTCTTTTGATGTATGTGCCTATTCGTGCAATACACACACACACACACACACACACACACATGTCTGACAATGTGGGAGGGAGATTGTTTTCCTGAAACAGACCCCCCACCCCCTCCCTCTCCACCCTGCCGACCCCAGACATGATTTGCGAGGCACCTGACATAATTTACCGTCGGGCCGAGTCATATTTCAAAAAAGCCAGAACAAACAGTATTGAATGAACTGCCAATATAATTAATTGCAATCATGATCATGCAGAAACCGTTTGTGGCTTTCCTCCCCCCCACCCTCTCGCCCACCCATTCACCCATCCACTCCCACTGTGTTCTCGCGCAGATGTAAAATGAAAGATCGGGCCCATGGCAAATTGGTGCAGTGTGTACGATTTTGGTCTGTTTTGTCACCGGCACACTGTACATTTTAATGAATTCATAATCACTACTTTGTTTTATTTTTTTCCATCACCCTTAAATGAGCCCATGATTGTATATTTTCATGAAGAGCCAGTCCTCTCTACGAGGGCCGCCATGTTTTTACAGTAGCCCAGAGTGGACAAAATAAACGTCATTAAGAGTTTTAATGCACACTGAAGTCTACCGTAGGTTCGCCTGCATGCTGGGAAGGGTGAGGGAGTGTTGAAGGCAACAACATGCAACTTCGCCACTAGATGTCACCAACTCTTACTCACTGCACCTTTAACAAGGAATCTGTGCGTGAGTTTGGATAGAGGGCCGCGGCGGCGGCCCAAGCAACATCTGTCTCGCTCTTGCTGAGATTACAACACGGAGTCAAGAATCACACACACGCGAAAAAACAGCAATTATTGCAGTGACCTCATTGTCATCTGCTGGAGAAATGTGTAATTAGCGCATGTTTACAAGTCTGGCACACCTGCAGCTCATCCTCTGCTGTAATGTTTGCCTTCAAGAAGCCGGGCGGCTGCCAGCCACTGTCACTGGCTGTCACCGAGACAAGAGAGAGAGAGAGAGAGAGAGAGAGAGGGGTGAAGTAGGAAAAAAGAGCCACTGTGTGTGTGTGTGTGTGTGTGTGTGTGTGTGTGTGTGAGGTGCCATTCTTCCAGAAATCTCTGACTGGCTTAATGCCGCGGTGGCTGCGCATGTGAAGAAATGGGCATTTACATGGGTGTACAATAGAGACGACATTACTTCCACAGTAGTCTCATTATATCCCTGACGCCCACCTTGTGTCCCGCGCCGGTTTACTCACTCCTTATTCTCTTATTGTTGGGGGTATAATGGCGCCGGGGCATTTCTGAAATTCCCTCATTATTCAGCTTATTAAGGCTGCAACCCGCGCCGTAATCGCGCCGCGCGTCGTGTCAAAGGGGGCGACTGTTGCCGATTTGCCACTTTTGAAGGCAGAGACGCACACACGGCTCAATCCTCCACACCGAGGAATTGCTCCGTAAATACCAGGCGGCGAGTAATGACTCCTCCCCCTCCTCCTGACACAATGAACCCAAGGCGAAGTGCACCTGACAGATAACCCCGCTGATTTGGATGTCATTACACCAAACAAATAAATAAGCAGACAAACACGCAGCGGCCAATGTTACACGGAATGAGCAAAAGGCGGGGGTTGGGGTTGGGGGGGGAGTTGGGGGGTGACACATGCCGCCGTGCCATTTGTGGATTCAAACCTGCGGGGCTGCGAGTGGAGGAGATGTGAGTGGACGTGTGTCGAGCTGTCAGAGACATTGTTGCAGGCTTATTTTGTAACGGACATTTTTTCGCTTGTTTTTGCTTTTGAGGCCAAATAGGTGTCAGTGAAAATCTACGGACTGTCAAAGGTGCAGTGTGTAAGATTTGGTGACATCTAGAGGTGAAGTTGTATCCATTGGCTCACCCTCCTCTTTCAAGCATGCAGGAGAACCTTGATGTTTAGTATGTCCACTCTGGGCTACTGTAAAAACATGGCGGCCGCCGTACAAATGACCCGCTCCTCATGTAAATATACATTGATGGGCTCATTTAAGGATAATGGAAAAAAATTAAAGGTTTAGGCCATTATAAATTCATGAAATTGTCAGTATGTCATTGTTTTGTCATTTCTTTTTAGAAGTGACAGAAATCTCACAGACTGCACCTGTAAGGCGGCCTCAGAAAGAGAAAGTGGGTCACAAAGGAACAATCGCATGTTGTCGCTCGGAGAATGTTTAATTATTGTCTCTTTCTGAAGAATATCCAGGATGCCAAGAATGTGACGCTGCCCAGGGCCCAGGCCCAGGCTCCATTTTGCTATGTGACATGCTGTCATATACTGGAGGCTGGAGGGGGGAGAGGCGCGGGAGGGAGGAGGGGTAGAAAAATCAATTGGCAATTAAATGATACACCTTGTGCAGATGACAAGAGGCATTTGGTTGCGCAGGAAGAAGAAGTGGGTAGTGAGGGGCTTTTGTAATGACGGCCCCTAATGACTATTCATAAGCGATTCTCAGTCCGCTGATCCACTCCACTGGGAAGCTCTGCCCCGGAGAGGCGGCGCTGTCACTTTCCCTCACCTCAAAAAGGCGCCGCGATCGACGGTGTGGAGGACGCGAGCGAGAAATTACCCAGAATCCCGCCCTGGGCTCGTCTCAGGTCACATGCGGGAGGAGGAGGGGGTGGTGACACACATCTGGCGCACTATAGGTGCCACCAGGGGGCAAATAAAAAAAAAAAAATTTGACAGATACCTTTTTCACACAGTTTGGAGCTTTTGTCCCGTGTCCCCGTTCGCATTATGGCGCTGACAGAGTGGCGGGGAGGGTCGGCAGCCATCTGCGGAGGCTCCGGCTCTGGATTTATGACCTTGTTGTGAACTGCGGTCAATAGGTGATAAATCTGAGAGCCCCCCCCCCCCCCGCCCCCGCCCCCCCCCCCCCCCCCCGCTGTAGGATGCTAGATCTCCAGGGAAGGATGCAGCGGGTCAGTGAAAAGGACTCAGCGATGACCTTTCACCCCTGTTGCCACATCACCAGGTCACTTCCTGCCTGAGTGCATGATCACTGGCCCCGCCCCCCTCCCCCACCCCGCTGCTGCATCACCCTCACTGGAAATATCACTTGGCAATTAGAGGGAATGGGAGGTGATTCAGAGGTGCATTCCTCTGGTATCACATCCCCATGTTTCGAACCAAAGAACCAAAGACCCGCTGTATGTATGTCTACACGGGCTGTTCAAACACGGCCTTATCTGCCTCTTATCGCCTGGTGCAGCTCACCTTATCTAAGGTAAATACAATCATGTGCTCATTAGACTCTGCTTCATGGCTACTTGGCAGCCGTGTTTGCTCAGTAATAAGAGCCTGTCAGAAGCGAGCCAGGTCAGCGTGTGTGTGTGTGTGTGTGTGTGTGTGTGTGTGTGCGCGCCAGTGCAGCAGTAATTGAATAAGTCCTGAGTACCTGAGTATTTTTTTTTTTACTCCTCACTCCTCCAGCCAAGAGTCTATAGCCGCTTCTCCTCCTCTTCCTCTTCTTTTTACCCTCCACTTCTTCACGTGGCGTGCCGCCAAAACGACTATTACATAATTAATCTGCATTGATCATCTGGTTAGCACATGAATCAAATGGCAGAATAATTGAGTCATGAAGTTTTGAGGTGTCCCCCCCTCCCCACCCTCTCTCTCTCTCTCTCTCTCCCTTGCTTACACGCAGAAGTTCAGCAGACAATGGCTTCGCATTTTGAACCCGAGGTGAGAAGTCAGTCTCCGGTCTTAACAAGGTTACGCCTGCGCTCTTTAAATTAAGGGAAGCTCGGAAGAATTAGCCGGCGTCGGACTCGGCCGCCTCCTGAGAGCGCTATAAAAGAAAAAAACTGCCTCTATTTAAAAGTGTCTCAAGACCCTGTCGAGCCCAGAACCGGGCCAGGTTTCCTCTCTTTATTTGGATTGTTCTGAGCTTTCAGCACGTGCAGTAAAACCCACACATCTGGGTTTAAAAATGGAAAAGTATATTGTCCCATAACCTTTTTATCGGCCTTTTATTAGAATCATTTAGTGCTGGTGGTGGCGGAGTGAGTGAGTGAGTGAGAGAGAGAGAGAGAGTTTCCTCTTTGTTGAAACAGGGACGTGAGTGAGTGAATCACAGCTCAGTGGAATAGTGCTTGGCAAAGCAGGAGATCCGACCTGATCAGCAGAAACACAAACTCCGGCTCCGTTTGCCCGGCTGTGAAATTTAGCAGAAAATTTACAAATAGGTGAGAGAGAGAGAGAGAGAGGCTCTAGAGAGCAATGTTAAATGTTTATATTATAGATTTGACACATCATATTTTCTCATTATAATCTCAGCCATCCCTCACAGTGAAATATTTGTAGACATAATAGATGAAACCTCTTAAAGCCACAGTGTGTAAACTGTGGTGACATCTACTGGTGAAGTAGCTTATTGTATCCATCACTTCACCCCTCCCAATCAAGAAGAAGGAGAACCTATGGTGGCTCTCGGTTGTCATTAAAGCTCAAAAGATTAGTACGTCCACTCTGGGCTATAGCAAAAACATGGCCGCCCCCATAAGGAGGACCCCCTCCTGATCTGAATATACATGAAAGACCTGTTTTTAGGGTAATGTAAACAGCAAGTCATACATTTAGTTGATTATACATCTGTATAATCGTAAGAGATAGAACTTGACCAAAGTCTGACACACTGCACCTTTAATCTAAGATTCCATTATATTGCACTTTTTCAATGTTCCAAAGATACAGTTCCATAATGAGTTTAATTCTAATTGGAAATGAGCAGTTTGGCTCCATATTTTTTGCGGACTGAGCCTTTAAAGGAGACCCGCTACCTTCAGATTCCTGCAGTGAGGAGTCGCTCTGCTCTTAGCAGTCAGGGTCAGCAGCTGCAGAAGCTTTAATTGAAGTAGCGCCGCCGTCATTAACATCGCTATCATTATTACAAAGCGAGTGGTTCGGATGATACTTCTGTCCCAGGCTTCCGCCGCCTCCTCCCCCGCCACCGCTACTCCTCCTGCCTCGCCATCCCCATCCCCATCCCCATCCTCAGCACCAGACACAGGCACATCATTATGCAGTGGCATCTATCAGATAGCGCCTTAATTAGGGGCCTGTACAGCACATTAGGCAAAGGGAGTAGCTGAGCTCAAATATTTATAAGGTTGAGTATATTTATGAGCTGTGTCATCATCTCTGATTGGGAAATTTCAATGGAGGTGTCACAAAGCAAAGTCCTTCTCCTCTTCCTCCCTTTTCAATGAATCACTGTACATGATCAATCCTACGCACTGCACCTTTAAGGATGCAACAAATGTCCTGAAAACAAGGTTACGCCGTCGACATTTATCAGGGAAAGTTTTTGTTTTCGGCGGAATGAACCTTTACCTGCTGAACCCTGCTTGTTATTACATCTGATACCCTCTTATCTGCCCTCGTGCACGCCCCTGCATGTGCACTTTGGGCTTTGATTTATCTATTTTTTAAGCTCACACACAAACTGGTGCATAATCCTGCGCGCACGAGGCTTTTAATTTCTTATTTTCTCATCTGCAGAGCATCATAAAGGTTCACTTCCTGCTATTTTTAGCGCCTGCACAGAGAGAGAGAGAGAGAGAGAGAGAGAGAGAGAGAGAGCAGGTTTAAGTGGCGCTGAATGGCACTTCACCCAGAGCACCCTCACCCCCCCCCCCACACCCCCCCTCCTCTTTGTGATAACTCTTCTTTTTTTCGAAGGTATCTTTGTTGTCGAGGGTCCTTCCCCTTTTCTCTCGCCCTCTCTTCTCCCGACGTCTCGCCTTGGGAGAAACCACGAGGGTCATGTTTATTTAAAATTCAAACACACACTCACATACACACACACACACACGTCCTTGTCCTCAACTCACCCCACACACACACGCACACACGCGCGTACGCACGCCCCCCCCCCCCTCCTCCACCGCCACCACCACCACCTCCCCCTGTAAGTGAGAGGAGGCAGGTAAGAGTGGAGAGAGAGAGGAGGCGTAATTAGGCAGTGAGCCTTTTTTTGCAGCCGGTGGGAGGAGCCTTGGGTTTAATGGGCAACAAGTTGGACCTGCGAAAAAATAACCCACCTGAAAGTGACTCAATGGCGTCGTGATTCAGACGATTAGCTTAGTTTTCGCTCATTTTGATGCATTGGAAGGCTGTGGAATCCAGTGCAGGGTTTCGAACCCATGATCACTGGAACACAGTGCTGCTGTTGACCTTTCAAGTTTTTGGTCACTTCCTGTTTGCACCAGTTTTGTGCTTGTGTAGCCGGTTGTTTGTTAGTGTATGTTGCGCATCAGGGGTGGCAGCTGCCTTCAGAGGCCAAAGGTCACTGGTTGGAATCCCCTGCTGCAGTGTCACTGGCCCTGACACTGATACCCTGAAAGGCCCCATGTGTACTGGTAGAAATACCCCGCTACCTGGCCATGACATGCCGTGTGTAACAAAACGGAGTTGCTGCCGTTGAGCAAGGCACCTGCCTGCAAAAACTAGTGCAACCGAAATGGCAGAAGGAATAAGGTCCATGTTGAATTCGATTTTTCCTGCGAGGTTGAAAATGCGAGAGCAAAAAATAAATACATTTGCAATGCCAATATCAGGTAGAGAGAAAACCGGTGAACCCACACCCTCGCTCTTCCTCTGCTCATGGAGGAGCCTCACGTCGAGGTCTCCGCCGTAACCTCCTCCTCCCACATCCTCACAAGTACCTACCGAGGCGGCGGCGGCGGCGGTGAGGTGGAGGGCGGCTGCTGTGACCCCCGCAGCAGCCAGTCGTGATGAGGTCTCGGCGTGGGCGGGCCTCTGCTGCGGCGGGATCCGAGGGATTCTCTTCTTATGGGAGCTGTCAGAGCTGATCCAGTAAATAAAGAAATAAATAAACACTCCCCGGTCACTAAAGCCCTTCCTCTAAGACGCTCTAATACAGATTGCGAGGCAGGAGTTGAACCGTTGCCGCCGTTTGTGCTGACCTCAACCAGCGCGCTCGCCCCTCTCCCGGGGTGAGTGCAGTGGAGAGCGGCGGCGGCGGCGGCGGCGGCGGCGGCGGCGGCGCTCGTCCAGAGTTCAGCTACGCTGCTGTTCCCCAGTCACTCAGGTGGAGGGGAAGGGAAGCAGCACTCACCTCTGGGTGTAATTGAGATTAAGTTGCCCTTGTGTTGTGTGGGAGGAAACAACTTCTCTCTCTCTCTCTCTCTCTCTCTCTCTCTCTCTGTCAGAGCAGGGCAAGCCACAGCCAGAGAGCATTAGGGGTTTTCTGTTGTTCGCCATATGTTGCCAGAACGTTGTGTCAGAGCGAGCGGGCGAGCGAGAGGGGGAGAGGGAATGAGGGAGGGAGCGTTGAGTCATATTTGTATTTTCGTCGTTCAGCTGATCCATCTCCAATGATGTCAGGGAGGAACGGGCCGAGGTGGCCAGCGGGACCCGCCCCCAAAATACCCGTCTTGAATGAAGAACATTCGGCATGGACTCAGGCGCGGCGAGGGAATCAAACCCTGACTCAGCAAAGAGATAAGAATAAAGAGGAAACTAGTTTGACTTAAGTGTTCCTCTTTTAAAATGTCAAAGAGGTAGTTTGTCTTCACGATAGACATGTATTCTGCATATTTGTGATTATAAATAAGTATAAAGGCCACGACAGTGTGATGCATTCTCTTAAAGGTGCAGTGTGTTGAATTTGCACTCAAAAATGACTCACCAATCTCACCTAAATCCTACACACTTGACCTTTAAATCAGAAAGTTTTGAGAAGTTAGTCTTGCTTCTGTTCTGAAATTCATTTCTTACTTCACTCTCCTGTGAGAATTTGTTTTTTGAGTTGACCTCCTTCAACTCTCTTTGGCTCCACCCACCTTTATTTAGCAGGAAGTAGCCTGACTTTAACTGTCCGCTCTTCAAATGCCTCAAATCTAAACTGTAGGTAGGAAGGAGAGCGCTCTGTTGGTAGTGTCCAGCTGCTCCGCCGCCTTTCTGGCCTCCTGACACCAGAGCAACACTGCCAGCCTACAGGCAATACTGTGGGAGGAGCCCAGCTGCTCCTCAGACCCCCCCCCCCCCCCCTAGCCCCCCCCGTTAGTTAGCGTAGGAAGTCAAAAACCTATGAGGAAAAAGGAGCCGCACTCGTAAAACAGAGTATGAGCCGTGCGAGCCTTTGGCCAGGTGGTTGGTGGGGGTCTCGCGTTTATTGATTTTCTCTCCTTCTCCGACAAACATCCTCCTCTTTGTTTGGCCACCGGGGGCAGCGCGAGGAGCGAGCAGCGTGGGGTGTGAGTAGAGTTTGAGAGAGAGAGTGAGACAAACGAGAAAGCATCAGCACCGCCTGGCACCGGGAAACCCTTTCTTCTTCATCCACCTCTCTCTCCGTTTTTCCTCGCACTCCCACTGGAGAGCCAGCGAGCGAGCGCATTATTATGCATTTTGCTTTATTTCACAAGTAATTTGAAGCTTCTGCAGGGACCTGGTACCTGGGTCTCATCTCTCAGATCCAGCTCAGCGGGCTTGTTTGTTAGAACAGCAGGGGGGCGGAGTCTCGGCGAGATGCAGCCTCTATTTATCCCGCTGGGAAATTGCAGTGTCAGCAGAAAGGTGCGTGATGAAAACACGCTCCTCATATTCAGGTGGTAACTTTTTAAAAGCACTGTGGTCTGAACCCTGCAGTGTCCCCTAATATCACATAGATTCCCTTTTCATATCTGCCGTCACTTCAGGGAAGCCACCAAGGTGTCTGCACGCCGGCGGTTCCAGCCCTTCAACCTGTCAGACACACTTTTTGTGACGCCAAATCCCTCTATTCATTTTTTTCCTTTTTTTTCCTCCACTTGGGCACAAATATATTTTCCTTTTATCAAGGGCGAACCTGAAAACACACACACACACGCATCCAGGGCAGGCAGGCAGATCTCCAGGGCCTGTCATTCTACATTTACATTTTAGTCGTTTAGCCGACGCTCTCATCCGGAGTGACGTGCAGAGAGAGAGAGAGAGAGAGAGAGAGAGAGAGAGAGAGAGAGACAGAGCACAGCCGCCCTGAACCTGGATGTTCAGTTGTAGGAGACAACATGAGAGCTGGGGAGAGAAGGTCACATTTTCACTTTACACAGAATAGAGATATAGCAGTGAGTTTTCTATTCTAAATTAGATTTCGGTGATTTTTGTCACTTCTAAATATATTTTTCAACAATCACATACTGACATTTTCATGAATTTATAATCACCTATATGTTTTTTTTTTATTACCCTTAAATGAGCCCATTAATGTCTATTTACATGAGGAGGGGGTCCTCACTACGGGGGCCGCCATGTTTTTACTATACATCTATTGAGTTTGAACGACAATTGAAGATAGGTTCCCCTGCATGCTCAGAAGGGTGAGGGTGAGGTGATGGCAACAACATTACCTTACCAAACCTTACACACTGCACCTTTATGTATCGATGGAGCGTTTTCCAAGTACAACTTTGAAATCTGTAAAAAATAAAAAAAGAGAGAAATCAATTCTCCACATCTCATCTTCAAAGTCGGGGGTAAATGCAATTGTTCACTCTATGATTTAACCTGGAACCATGTCTATCACACACACACACACACACACACACACACACACACACACACACACCCACACACACACCTTAAACTGCACCTCAACACTGCAGCACTCTGCTTCTCTCTAATTGTTTCTGTCTTCTATCGACTGCCTTATTCATCCTCTGTTCTCCCTATAATGAGAGATAAGTCGCTTCACACCGTCAAGCACTTTTCTCATTTGTCTTGCACACGCACACACACACACACACACACACACACACACACACACACACACACACACACACACACACACACACACACACACACACACACACACACACATGCACACACACACACACACACACACACACACGTACATATATGTATATATCTGTGTACAAACACACATGCCCCCCCCCACTCTCTGACACATGTGTACACACAACACCAGGCCCTGGGCCTACAGTACGCACTCTTATCTTCAACACACAGACTTAGCATTACGCCATCAACAAGCTAGTGTCTTCCAAACGCACTGATCCCCCCTCTCAGGTTAGACTCCTCCTCCTCCTCCTCCTCCTCTCTTTCTAATTTTGATGCAGCATCGTTAATCGAATAGGACGCCGTCCTTTTAACACAAATCATCAGATTCGTTCGATGTCAAAGGTCCTTTTCCACACTGACAATGTATTTTTTCTCCCTCCTAATTCACCGCTCACGAACGCTATGAATATCCCCCAACGCCGTGCATAATGTCATTAAGTATGGCCAATGCGGTGTGGGCAGGCGTCCCAGAGCCAGGCGGCGTGCTATACCTCAAAATATGAAAACCTTGAACGTGAGCCGCCACAGCTGTGTCACTCTACAGTCTTTTATTTTGAAAAGCCAATGAGCTCCTATCGAGGAATTCTTAATCTAAGACAATGAGTTTGATAAAGCAAACCCAAAGTACACAGCAGTACTTAAACTTGTGATTAATCTGAGATTAGCGCCGTGATTATCTCGGCCTCCTCAATCAGGCGTTGAACCTCAGACCCCGAAAGAGATGTGATTTGTTTTCTGAAAGTCATCAGCAGATGCTCTCTGAGCCAAAATGAGGCCATGTGCTCTCTCAGGCTTATCTGGTTTACTGTTCAGCGTCGCCAGCCATGTTGTGTGGTCTATCTTGCTTATGTAAACGCCGCCGGACAATAGCTCCCCACGTCTCGCCTGTCATATTCGCAGATTGTTCCCGTCATCGAGGAAGTTTTAGTTTGCTGCATGTATGGGGGAACTTCTGCAGGGGCCCTGGCCCCCAGCCCCTGCTCCGTTCCTCCATGATTGTTTGACTGAGAAAGCAGAGAAAGTGTCACAGGGCAAGAACTTAAGGAATAATCCCAAAAGGAAACAGCTGCATGGACAGGCTGCAGCATTAGAGGGAGTGTGTGTGTGTGTGTGTGTGTGTGTGTGTGTGTGTGTGTGTGTGTGTGTGTGTATGTTGCACAGGCCCTGAAAGTGTGTATTTACCAGCATGTGTTTCCCACAGTTTCCTAAAGCTCCTGTGTGATTATGTGTTCTTGTATTTCTGGACCACATGTTTCCACAGCGATCGGAAAAAATAAAACATAAAAAAAAAGGTCCTCCCGACTGTTTCAGCTGTTCATGGTTTAAATTGACATCAGCGCCGGAGCTGAGGAAATGGATGTTTCACCCTCTGCAGGTACAGTAATAGAAATGTGCACTTGCACGTGTACGTCTGTGTTTCCAGGCCTGTCAGCTGTTGTGCTGTCGTTCCAAACGGGGCTCAGGAGAGATTTGAGGGGGGTTGGTTAGAGGAGAGAGGGGAGAGAATGTAATTTCTTGCCATCCTGACAGCACGGCGGAATAAAGTGGCGCGCTCTTCCCGGGTGATTGGAGGGAATTGCTTCCCGGGGTGGGGTGGGGGGGGGGGGGGTTGACAAATGATTAGCTGTTGGGGGGGGGGGGGGGGGGGGGTTGACAAATGATTAGCTGTTATCTCAGGACAGGATTTGGTTCCTGTGCGCAGACGAGTGGCGAGTCAGCGCCGAGCGACCGGCGCTGAGTCAGGTAACACGGAGGCGCCGCCGCCATCTCCCCTCTCTCCACCGTGACCAACCCTCATCCGAGAGGCAGATTGCGATTGCGCCCCTGTCGTTGTTGTGCAGGTGTTTCATGAAGCCACGCCCACTCACACACACCTGTCTAACCTGATCCCTTGGAGCACAATTCGGCAACGTGATCAACTCATGACGCGAACGTCTCGCAGTGCACCGAAGTTTTGATTCCAGGAGGAGGAATTCACGGCGACATGAACAGAGAGAGGGAATCCGACTCGTCCTCTCGCCGCAGCCGCTAATGAAGAGGCTCGATTCCAGCGTCTTACACAGGAGGAGGATTCTGACACATTAATCCCTGGGTAGGCTTCAAGCTTTTGTCCATCTAATGGCTCTTTGGCACCTTGAATTCCTGCTGGAAGCCAATTTGTAGCACTGACGTGGAGGAGGGCGATACAGCCGAGCGGCAGCCACATTTAGAGTCAAGGTGTTAAAGGCTGATTGGTTCCTCTCTGCCGTGCAATGGGCACCGGGTTGTCACCTCGGCCTCCAACCGAGTGCAGACATTGGGCCCCGGCTCACCTGTACGGGCCCTGTGAAGATAAGGGGAGTGTGCGAGTTATGGCCACGTTGGCACGGTGAGAAGAACAGTCAAGGAGACCTGCCCCGTCCCAGCCAAAGCCCGTGGGATCGATTAGCTGCACATTAGCGTAGATTCAACGTTTCTCGAGGAGGAGGAATGTTTAAGGATCCTGTCAAACTTCACCTCTGCGTTGCAGGAGGCTGTGGCGGGTCACAAAAACAACATGAAAACGTCTCTGTCAGCTGCTCTGTTTTCGTTACCTGAGAAAACAAACAGCGCCGCAGAAGAAGAAGAAGGGAGACGAGGAAGGAAAGAGCGAGTGCTCCCCCGGGGCGCCGTCCACTTCCTGTGCAGATGAGGAGATAGGTGTGGAAAAGAAAGAAGGAGAATGTTCTCCCCTTCTCTCTTTACTTGGACTCGTTGTCATCTCGTGTGACCGTTACTCTCCGCCAGACTTTGGTGGGACTCGAGCACAGACCCCTGCCAGGGTTATAGGTTCAACTCCCCCCATGGGAAAGTCGGCTATACTCCCACGGGGATGGAGCTCAAAATGTTTAGCTCATGCTACGAGACATGAGGGAATAGTTCCGCAATAACAACCACCCAGCAGAGGTTCTGCGTCGGAGCCCGTCTCTCTTCCAACCGCAGGGAGGAGGGCATTGTTTCGCCTCCCCGCCCTCGCTGCCCCGAGGTCGCTGATATTTTAACTAAAGTGATGATAGCCTTGTTTTCCTCTGAGGGGGCGGTCCCCGCCTCCGTCCACCCCCCCTTCCTCGTCTGCTACCTTTCTCCGTCTGTGGGAGCTCCACTTTTTCAACTTCTTCTTTCCCGGTTGATTTATGACCCCTCCATCAGATCCATCCCATGGGTCCTAACCCCCCCCCCCCCCCCCCCCCCCCCCCATGGGTCCTCCCCCCCCCCCCGCCTCCCCCGCCGCCGCGCTCACCCTCCCTTGGCACGCTGACTCCCTCGACTAAAATGGATTAGGTGCAGTTATCCACAAATGGATCCGCCGCCACTACCTCCGTCCGGTTAGGAGATGTGGCCTCGGTTTGATTGCAGAGGTGGAGTTAAGGGCCTGGGCGACTCCCTCTGATCCGCGTGCACGGCCGTAATCGCTCGCTTTGAATGAGTTAATCACCATAAGAAACCCGGGGAGGGGGAGGGGCTACTTCCCTTTATGCGCCCTCGAAAGGGGAAGAAAAAAGTTTCCTTATCAGGTATGAAAAGATCCCACCGCTGGAAGGGCACCGTCTTTAGGGGGGGAACATGAAAGGCTTTTGTGGGCGCAGGTTTCCTGTGCCTCGCCGCCTGAGTGCTCGCCTCCTCCACCTCGCAGAGCTGTCTTTGGGGGAGGGGGGCGGGAGTAAACCCTTCTTGCCGCCTGCCGGTGTTAGATTAAATACCGAGATGGCGACAGGAAAAAGGCAGGGAGGAAAAACAAAACAAAAAAAGAAAACCAAGTGCCCCGCTCTCTCTCTCGGCGGCTGGCTCACTCGCTCGCCCGCTCCCTCGCCCGGCTGAGCGATGCTGGAGTGGAGTTATCAGGTTGGCGACGGAAACCGCCAGTTAGTCAGCAAGACTCCCAATCCAGTGTAGTCCAAACATGCCGCTCCCGGGTTTTCAATGACACGGTAATCTGTCCCAGGGAGTCAAGTGTTGATCTAAAAAGGAGAAGTCATCTTTTTTTTTCTCTCTCTTTCTTTTTTCTTTCTTATCACGGCGACAGAGCAAACTGGAAGGTGCCAGAGGCTGCTGACACAATAACAAGAGAATAGAGTGATCTCCTTGTGGGAGGGTTGTATTGAGAGCATTCTTCATGGCTGAACTATGTCCTGGTGGGGCTGTAATTCACGGGTAAACACAGAGAGAGACGGGGTATTGGACGTCTTGCAGGAAACATTTCCTTTCATTTACACTGTGCAGATGATTTGCACTTTGAGGGGAGGGGGGGAGAAAGCAGAGATATGACTTGCTGGAGCTGTGTAGCCATTTGGGAGCTTCCTGAGCCGCTGACACGAGGTTGGTGAGGGATGTATGAAGAAACAATGAGTGCAAGGCTCGATCGCCCCTCTCTCTCCCTCTCTCTGACTAATCAGGGGCTGCTGAGAGGAGAAAATGGTAATAGCTCGCACGCAACGACAGTGGCCTGGCAGGTTTGTAAGTGAGAGAGAAAAGAGCGGCCGCCGCCGCCATGCGTCGCAAACCCAATAAGCACAATAATATGTTTAACTTGTAAACTAGTGCAGGTGACAGATTACGGGCGGGTCTGGCGGCGGCGGCGGTGTCGCAGACGTTCACCTTTTGCCTCTACATCTGTCCCGCTAATGGGCTCCACTTCTCCGGCAGCGGCGGGGCGATAGAAACCCCCTGAAAATCCTCAGGCGAACACTCTCATTCCTTTCCCCTCATTCTATTTCCCAATTAGACGAGAGGGGCATGATTAGTTTATTAGCAGTAGCAAAAGCTCGGGCGAATGTGTTTGCGGATTCTTAGCCGTTAATGAGCAAATCCAAACCCTATTGAACGGACGCGGGGCGTGCGCGGGGGGGGGGGGGGGGGGCTCCCGGGCGGGGGGGGGGGGGGGGGGGGGGGGGGGGTGTTCACGTGCGCGGCTAATAATAGCGTCGCAAAGACAAAAGATGGAGGAAATAGCATTAGACGAGAGAGGGCGCCGAACAATGGAAGCCTACCGGCGCTCTTAATGGCATGCTCTTTCATTTTGAAAATTGTTTCCCTTTTGGAATTATGTATGCTCGCCATCCTCTCCTTCAGGGTTTGGCAAAGCCGTGTATGCGCACACTCGTCTCGCGCAGGCAGGCGGGCGGCGGCGGCGGCGGCGGCGGGGGAACACAGGCAGGTCTTGAAGCGCAGGAGACAGTGCAGTTCCACCTGTGGGAAATGAACTCCAGCGCAACCCCCTCTTTGTTTTCCCTCTTCCTTGGCAGGCTTAACCACCTCCTTTACAAGCCAGGTAAATTGTTCATTAGGGCTGAGGTAAAAGGCGGCGGAGGTGGAGGGAGGCGGGGGCAGGGGGGCGAGTTTTGTTTTTTTCTTCTCTCTCCCCCTCGCGCGACGGCTGAGAAGTGCGAAGAACAAACAAGTCGGAGCATTTGTTCAACGGTGTAATCTACACATCAATTATCCTGCCGAGCTAATTAGCACCTTGGCGTACCCCAGGTACCTGAGCACTCACACATGCTCCCTTACTCTTTCAAGCCACTGATCAAAAACAGCAGAGGATGGAGACACGGGGAGGCAGAGCCCAAGGGTGGGTGGGTGTGGGGGGGGGGAGCCTTAGATCAAAATTTCCTTTTTACTTACACTACTATATGGAGGCTACGGTGTGTGTGTGTGTGTGTGTGTGTGCGTGTGTGTGTGAGCCAGTGGAGCTGCTCAATTATGTAAGCTGTAGATATACTTACATGATTATGTCTGTGCCGTTATAGCCCCAAATTCAAACCCCTATTTTCAGTCGTAGCTGCTTCAAAGGTGCAGAATGCACCTCACCTCACCCTTTACTTCCACTAAAACCACAGTATAATGACCTATAAACAATGATAACTCCTAACTAACTGTTTCCATTTGTTTTAGTGGAAAAAGGTAGGTAGTCTAAGTACAGTTGTGAATTTAATGAAAATACTTTTTAAACTGATTAACAGATGAAAATATCCCTGAATTTCTTACATTTTGAAAAATGTTCCCCTCTGCTGGGCCAGATCAGGCCCACGGGCCATATGTTTGACACCACTGATGTAGGAGAACCTATGGCTGCTAGTGCCAGCTCATTTAAGGGTAATTAGGACACCACTTCATTCATTAGGGTGATTTTACACTATATAAAAAAACACCAGGTGTTTACATTTGAAAATAAACACACAATGAAGCCACTTAATAAAAACGGCTGTTGTCTTATAAATAGAAATCTTATCGTCAGGCTGTTAAAATGAGTATAGTGCTGTTGTTTACGACTGAGGTCATGTGATAAATGGGTATTTTACGGGTCATGCCTTTAAACGTGGGGGTGGCCGCTGTGTTGTGAACTCTGCAGTTAAGGTCTTTGCTTTCTTATTAAGGTGCGCAGTAAGTGAAAGAGCCCTAGGTATCCATGTCTCCCACTGCTCACCACCCTCCCCCCCTCCTCCCCCTCCCTCAACTCCCACCACCATGTAATTAAAAGTGTAGTTTCCGCCCTCCTGCGGCGAGATAAGAAAGACAGGTAGGTAGAACATGAAAAAAAAATGCAACAGGCTGCAAGAAACTAAAATACCTCGGTCCTGCTCCTGTTTACAAACGCCCACGTCATGTATAAGTCATGGGCTCAGGGGCCTCCGACGGTTTGTGCCGTTTACCGGGATCGAGAGAGAGGTTAAGTTGTGTCATCTCGCTGCTGCTGCTGTCTCGCTCACACCTGGCGCACCTTGCCGCTAGCGCTAACTCGCACACACACACACACACACACACACACACACACACACACACAGATGTAGAAGGTGTTCAAAATCAAAGCTCCACATCACAATAAGCCCAGGAATATGAAGTAGAATTGACTCATCCCGCTCATAGCGCACAGCACTGTGCCGTCCACCATGCAATGCTCCTTTTCTGCAGTGATTAAGACAAATATATGGGTCAGGTCACTTCCCCTTTAAGGCATGAGAGCGATGCCCCTATACCAAAGTGCCCTTGAGCTAAGTCGCCCTGCAGGCACTGCATGGGAGCCGAGAGATCATGTCCAGAGGGTTAAAAACACGGGATGGTTGTGGACACGGAGGTTGTTGCCATGACGAGAGGGGAAGGGAAGCCCCCTGTCTGTTCATATACTCCACACGCCTCCTGCTGCCCTCACTCACGCACGCACACACACACACACACACAAACACACACACACACACACACACACACACATACGGCTGGCTGGTAGCTAATTGGGAAGTTGGTTATAGTGTCGGAGTCGCCTTTCTCTAGAGGGCTCTCCCTCTCTGCAAGGGCCCAGGCCACCTCTCCAGTGTGTGTGTGTGTGTGTGTGTGTGTGTGTGTGTGTGTGTGTCATTAACTGATTGGAGGGCCCAGTTTGCCGGTTTCCTGCTGGGGACCCCCCCCACCCCCACACACACACCCACTCTCACACATTTCCTTTATTTCCTGGTGCTTGTCTGATACCTGGTGGGGATATTCAGGTGACAAAGATCTGCTCCATGTGTGTGTGTGTGTGTGTGTGTGTGTGTGTGTGTGTGTGTGTGTGTGTTGTCGGGGTAACAGATGTGATTTTACACTCTCATTACCATGTGAATGAGGCCCCAGGCCCCCAGATTGCCTCGGACCAGAGAGGAAGAAGAAGAGGACTCAATCCTCCTCCTCCTCCTCCTCCTCCTGTGGCCCCTCACCTGGACCCCCCACCCCCTCAGTTCATCCAGTCTGATCTCTTTAGTCCATCTGAGGTCCCCGCTTGACTCCCCCCTTCTGTTTGCCTCCCCTTAATACACACACACACACACACACACACACACACACACACACACACACACACACAGGGCTTGACCTTTAAACAGCTGGTGACTGGGAGAGTTTTATGGCAGTGAGAGGTCTCACTCCTCCCTGTTTTTCCTTGTCTCACTTCATGATGTTTTAACTTTAAAAAAAAAAAAATAGTGTCCATCCCGTTATCACACACGTCATATTTACAAACTCATGTGCAGTTTAGATGAGATAAACTGTGGCCTCGTCGCCGCGGCACAAGAACCCAAAACAGCAGCGGGTTATGATGTCATAACGTCTCAGCTGCAGGGTTGACAAATCCAGGTGAGAGTTGAATCTCTCACCCTTCTGGTGCCTTGCTCAAACCATTGAGGGAAACATTCTAATCTGTGTCCCGAGCTTCTTAAATTCAAATCTTCCAGCCTCGGATTTTTGTAGAAAGCTTTAAAAGATGAAGAGGAGGACATGATTAATTCTCTCTCTCTTTTCGTTTTGGAGAAGCGACACCTTCATTTGTTTCTTGTTAGCGTCTCAATCTCATTCTCTCTCTCTCTCTCTCTCTCTCTCTCTCTCTCTCTCTCCTGGTGAAGCAACTCAGCATCAAAAGCTTCTATTGGTCGGTAATTACAGCTCAGGTTCTGCTTAACTGTTATTAAGCAAAAAAAAGTACAGTAATCTGGCCTGGCAGTGCAATATGTTACCGTCGCTTTCTAATTAATCTTACAGGGAGCGTAATAAATTTACAATATCAGATTGGCGCAATACTGTATATAGATTTATTAAAGCTTTTAATCAGTTCTGGCAAAATTAATTTTGCAATGATTGCTTACATTTGAATTTGCATATACTTAGCGCGAGTAATTTATTTTTATAGATTCTTTTTTTTTATTAAAACGAGGCACGTGGGGGCCGTCAGCCATGAAGAATGGCTTGGTTTAGATTCTCCTCGCTGCTGCTGCTGCAGAGGTGTGACGCAGCACCAGCTCAGTCAGGATGTGCACATCCACTTACAGGGACTAGTTTGTCACTGCAGGGGGGCGGAGCTTCTTCTGTGCAGGGAACTATCTAATGTTTCCAAATGTATTAAAAAGTTGTCAATACCAAATTCTCGATCTTTTTAATTAATGCTGAAAGAAAAGTTTTAGTGTTTGAACTTGTTTTCATTTTTTGTCGATTGAGCGAAAATCAAATGAAAATGTATCAGTTTAAAAATTATAATTAGTTTTAAAAGGAGCAGACATGTATGATCATATTTCTCATTAGTGTCGAAGTCTCTAATCTGAGTCTCATAAATCAGTCTTGTTATTGTGTAACTTTAAAGTATTTAATTGTGAGCCCTGAAATCATTGTGTAATTATTACACAATGATTTCAAGGTTGTTCACC
>JAFBJT010109323.1:68491-104263 GCA_016785325.1 Chascanopsetta lugubris
GAAGGAGGCCTCCTCCCCTCCGCTTCCTCCCCCCCACTGGCCCTCCCCCCCCCCCTCTCTCCCTCTCTCTCCCTCTCTCTCCGTCTCCCTCCTTTCAGGGCTTTTGTTTGCCCTCTGCCACCGTCCTTTCACCGACTTGGCCCTGATTTGCCCCTTGTGTTCGATCGCACCATTATACCGAGACAAGATAGCGGAGAAATATCCAAACACGTCTGCCGCTCTTTTGTCTGCGCTGACTCGTGTTTGAGCTCAAACCCAAAAAAACAGCAGATTCATTTTATAAACATGCTTACCTTAACAAAGGGATTTTCTAGGATCTATTTTCTATTAAAGTTCAATAAAAAACGTTTATTTAGTCACTTTTTCCTTTAAAAAAATATGAATTCTGCTTTCATTTACTTTATATTCTAAATAGGACAAATACATGCAAATCAAATCACTGAGGTCATGTTAAAGTGTGTATAATGTGTAGCTGTGTTTTAAAGAATGAGGTGAAGGCCCCGAGGAGCGGCCCCACGCTCGGTGTGAGCAGCTTAAACTGTTTGAATCGGGAACAATGGCAGACAAAAGGTCACGGTGCGAATCCGCAACCAGCGGCCATCGCCACAAGGCAGCGACCTCGCTTCCACCTTTATGCCCTCCCACACACACGCACACACACACACACACACACCCTGCTTCTCCCTCGCAGCCATCCAGGTGATCCACTTGGCTCACATTCATGAGACAGCGAGCGAGCGCGAGCAGTTATGGTCCAATAGGGAGAATGTCCCGGCTCATTATCGGCGTAGGAGGCCGAGCGTGTCACCTGGAGCGAAGCCCCGACACTGGCGCTGTATAAAGTCAGCCGGGGTTAGCGTGAGAGCGCTAACGTGGGTGTTAGTCATTCCGCCCTGCGGCCATCACCTCTTCCACACCGGGCCTGTGGAGCACAAAGAGTCTATCTCACTCTCTCACTCTCTCTCACTCTCTCTCTCTCTCTCTCACTCTCTCTCTCTCTCTCTCTCTCTCTGTGGCGCCGAGGAAGGGAAGGTAGAGCTGGGCGAGGCGACTAAGGGATCATTAGATAAATCTTGGCACTTTGAAGTGCAGGTGTAACAACTTACTCCCCCATTTCAACTCTACAACAATTCGTTCTCTTGATCAAATCTGAACCCCAACCAAAATCCCATGAATCCATAACCCTTAAAGGTGTAGTGCATGCGATTTCGGGAATTTCTACTTCTCAAAATATTACAGAACTCTTACATATTGACATTTTTATGAATGTATAATCACCTAACTGTTTTATCTTTTTTCTCCATAACCCTTACGTGAGCGAATTAATCTATATTTACATGAAGAGCTGGTCCTTTCTACAGGGGCCGCCATGTTTTTACAGTAACCCAGAGTGGACGTACTAACCATCCTTTGAGTTTGAATGACACCTGAAGTCGACCATAGGTTCTCCTGCATGCTCAGAAGGATGAGGGTGAGGAGATGGATACAACATGCGACTGTCACCAAATCTGACACACTCCACCTTTAAAGAGAGTTCTTTTTATGGTCTTGCCATCAAAGTCACAAGCGTCGTCTCTGAATATGGCGTCGGGTCCAAGTGGCGCTCAAAGTGCATTATCTCCTGGTCGATGTCGAGTCCCGTTCGTTCACTGTCAAAGCCGAAGCTTTCGTAAACACAATCATTTTGGATTTGGACTTTGTTTCCCAGCGCTAAATTAAAGCCGGTGTCACGGCTGAAGTATTGTTTTTTTTCTTTCTTTCTTTCTTTTCTTCTTTTATTTATCTTCATCAAAGAAATGATGAGGCTTTAATAAGACTCTCTCTCTCTCTCCGGCTGTCAGCGCTGACGCCTCTCTCTCGCCGTCCTAATCAATATACAATACTCCTCTCCTCTCTCTCTCTGTGCTCCCTCCTCCTCTGAGTGACAGAATAATGCCAGGCCCGTGAAAGGGTTATGTCAGATAGTTTAAAACCCGATATTAAACAAGAATTGTGCTGTTACATGTGTCATTTTAATTATCCGCCACCAAGTCGAGTCGGGAGAAGACGACTCCCTTTATTTACCTTTAAACGGCATTGGGGAGATTAAAGGGGCGAGCGAGCGAGGGAGGAAAGAGAGAGAAAACAGGTAGCAACAGTTTGTGGAGTGTCGGGCGTAATTGCTTTTGTCGAGGATGACACTTAAGGTAAGAGACGGAGAGGAGAAGTAAACAGGTCTTTGTCTCTCTCGCTCTTCAAAAAACACAAAAGGCCGATTAAGAGCTAGGTGGCGGTGGCGGCGGCGGCGGCAGCGCCGTGGTAACCGCCTGCGAAATATCAGTAGGTTAGAATTACTTTGTTGCGTGACACAATGCAGAGAGATGCTCAGAGCTGGCGGAGGGAGAGGCTCCTGTCAACGGTGGCACCTCAAACAATGGCGGCGTTCTCGACGCCCATACTCTGCGTTTGACTTGACGAGCACCCCGCTGTCATCCTCGCCTTCCTTGAGGAGACGGCTGATGTTCAGAAGACGCTCGGAGATGCTCGAAAGACAGTTGGACGCCCCCTCCAGTCCTCAAACTTACACAAAAAAAGATAATAAATAAGTTTAAACTCCACAGAGTGAAAGTTTGAAGGTGCACAATCACCCCCGCCATCCTCCCCCCTGACGTGGGAGTATAGAAGTCAGAGCGGTGTGCGTTGCCGTGGCGGAGGTAAACAAAAAGAAGCGCCCCGGCCCCTTTCATTTGAGAAGAATGGCCCTTTAAAACCTGCCCAGCCTGAGATAATTTCATTCAGCCGACCCCTGATCCACCACCATTTGAATCTGCATCCAGAGATCAGGTTCACAGTGACAGGTTGATAGCTTCCCAAGCCTCTTTGCCCTATGTTCTATACCACCAGCAGCCCCCAGAAAGTTTGGGGGCGGGGGCGCAGGGGGGCGGGGCCAATGGTGAGAAAACGTCCACACCTCTTCCCCCTGAAAGAGAGGAAAAATTATAATTTGACTCCGTGTGAGCGAGATTACAAACCTTTCAATCATCTTCCAACTTTTGAAAAGTAGGCGCACAAGGTCCCCCAACAAAAGGCGGCACAATGTCAGGGTGGGGTGGGCTGGGGGGACCAAGGTGGGACATGGGACGTGGGACCACCCAGGACGTCTTAACGTCTTTCTCCGCTCCCGAGTCTCCAGCCTTCGGGGTTTTGTCATCTCCGAGGAGCATTACTGAGTCTGAACTTGCCTAAACCCTTGTGATCACACCTCTTGAAAAGGTTTTGTTTCCTCCGCCGATTGGTATTCGAGGCAGGTCACCGCACTCCCACCCTGCCCCCCTCCCTCCCCCTCCCTCTCCGCCCCCCTCCTCTGCCACCCCCACCTCCCCCTCCCACATTTGAAAGCCCTGTTTTCATTTTAATTTGCACCTGTTGTGCAGTTGTTCGCCGAAGGCAAGTGCAGACCGGCCGCCAGCGCAGGGACGTGTTAGGAGGAGACGTGTGGAGGATTATCTTTTCATATGTATGATGTCTTCACGAACGTCACGCCTCAACTTCACCATGTCGCCGCCGCCGCCGCCGCCGCTCTTCATTCTGGGAAAGTTCAAGAGGCAGCGACACTCGGAGGCCTCGTCGCCGCCGGCTGTAATATTGAAGATTACCTTCGTTAAGCTCGCCGCCGCCTCGCACTGAGGCGTTTAGCATATCTTATTTGCCAAAATGATGTCAAAGCCATTCAAAATAAATCTGTGAGACCTCTCTGACTCGAGGCCCCGCCTCCCAAACCTAAATTCAGCCCAAACACGTAAAAAAAAAAAAGCCTCCACCTTCGCCACGGTGGCTGCAAGAAGCCGGGGCCCTCCCATGATCGGCCCTCACCACAGCACATTCTTGCACAAGCTGCCAACGAGGTGTGTCCCATGCAGTGCCATGCCTCTGTCTGCGTGGCCGGGGCCCCGCCCCCTTCCAATAAGTCATCTGACGTCCTCCACCGCCCCGATGTACGCGGCGGCGGCCCACGGCGCTGACTAATTTGCACGTGAGCCACCTTTGATTGAGTTCACAGCCCTTATTTACAGGTCGTCTATTTTAAGAAAAGCAGGCATATGTCTGAGACCTTAGTGTTGTGGAAGCAGGCGGGCCCCACTCACGCTGTGTGTGTGTGTGTGTGTGTTTGTGTGTCTGTGTTTGTGTGCACGTCACTCCCCCGTGTGTGTGTGTGTGTGTGTGTGCAGTCAGGCGGGCCCCGTGCTCCTATATTCTCATATGTTAGGAAACATTTATATTTATGTTCATGCTTCAGCGGCCATGCAAATGCGGAGACATCCAGCGGGTACAAGAGTGAATCATCTAAATCACTATAGGTTAAGCCTTTTGTAATGCGTAGCAACCCGGGCTGTAACACTGTAACACGCGCTATGCCGAGCATCTCAAACGTGACGGCTGCGCTGAGCCCGTCCTGAAAGGTGCAGCTCGTTGGCATGCGCGGCATCCCAGCGCCACTGAAAATTAGTGGCTATTTTGACTCGCATCTCCCCGACAGCTGTCTGCCCACCGCTGTGGCGCAGTCCCAGATTCCAGGCGCGGATGCTGTAATTGGGGTGTAACCCGCAAACACACAGCAGCAAAAAAAAAAAAAAAGAAAGAAAGACAGAAAAAAGAAAAGGCGCCCACGCCTAATTTGGGAATACACCTCGACGTCCAAAACACTGATTTCACTGACCCCCGTCTAACATGTCCGCCACATTGTCTCCCTCTCTTCCAGCAGCTCTCAACTATGAGAACGTGGTGGAGACGGGCTCGGAGACAGAGGAGGAGGACAAGCTGCTGGTGTCCGAGGAGGACCCCCTGATCAACGGCACCGGCAGCCCCGCCAGCCTCACCAACCCGGAGGCGTCGCCGCGCGCCGAGAGCCACGGCCTGCTCACCAAGGAGGAGGAGGACGACGAGATGCGGGACAGCGGCGTGGAGCACATCTGGCCCGACAACGACATGCTGAGTGCCTCAGTGGACGGTACTGGTGAGTACCGTTTCAGTCACCTAATAGCTTCAAATGAGAACTGCACCTTTAAATCAAAATGTAATAAGGACAGACCTGGGCATTTCACAGCCCACGGGCCAAATCCGGCGCACTCTGCTGTTCAATGTGGCCCACTGACTTAAGTACGAGCCGCACTGTTTTATACACGAAGCTGGAGGAAAATAGCCAACACATTAGTATTTTGAAATGCGTCCACTTCCTGTGTGTGTGATTCTGTCATGCTTGGTGTTTACGTTGCGAGGACGCAGCCCAATTAAGCCCCAGCACCGTCCGGTAGTCTCCGTTCACAGCGCCTCGCCAATCCCTTGCTTTCTTAGCTTTCAAAATCAAATTTAGAAAAACCACCCGCATTTATTTGTTTAGAAAGCAAAACTCATTTTCAATGTTATTTTGTGTGCAGAATGTTAAATTATTTTCCTGACACACATTTATTGATAAATATATTATGTTGTTTTCACATCCTTTTGAGTTTCTTGATAAGATGGTGTTTGGAGTTGGTACTACATAAAGATAATATAGATAATATATCAATTAATAGCCCGTAATAATGATATGAAGGGGTCTTGATATAATAATGTTTATTTGGCCCCTCGTATCACTCTGGGCTTCTTATGTGGCCCCCCTGAAAACATAATCTAGCATCTGTCCTACCCGCTCACCCAGATGTGTGGGACTCAGGTGAGCTGTCAATCACAAGAACTACCACTAAGATGCACGATGGCGTCTGTGTGCACTCGTCTCACGGCGTAAAACCTCCTCCCATCTGGCACACGAGTCCAATCAAACAAACCCCACCGAGCGTTCGGCAAACACGGTCGATGGCGCTGCCGCCATCCGCCGCCATCCGGTTCAAGTCTGAGATAAAGAATATTTACAATAATTGTGGAAAGAGGAATGCGAGGAAATCAGAACGGTATCAGTGTTTATAGTCACTCGATAAAGCCCCAACAATGAGCGCTGCCGCCGCCGCCGCCGCCGCCATGTGATACCTCCTCCCTCACAAGCCGCTTAATCCCAGGCAGGTGATACCTCCGCCGCCCCACAGCTCCGGTTGCAGGCGAGGCCCCAGTCACGGATGCTTGAAAGATAAATACTTTTAATTAGGGGGCAGGGTATAATCATTAAAGGAAGGCAGACTGCTGCAAAAAGTCATTAACAATCTTAAATGAAATTTTTATTTTTATGATAGCCATTTACATGTATAATAAGAGTCAATGATTCTTGGAAGCATGTGACAGGAACAGAGTACGGCGAGAAGTCATGTAAGACAGCCCATTTAAATGAGGCGGGCGCTCGCCATTCATCGCTGCTAATGAACTGGCTGTGCGCGGCACCGCCGCCGAAAAACCGGGGAGGGTGTGTGTGTGTGTGTGTGGGGGGGGATTTAACATTCGGCACTCTTAAATTTTAATATGGGGGAAAATTGCACATTTATTAGGGATGGAAAAAAAATATTGGTTCCTTAAGGGTGGAAAAGGAGGAAGGGGGCGGGGGCAGTTTGGTAAATAAATCAAGATAAAGGATAAACAAGCTGTCGTTGCATAGGGTAATTGTTTATTTGATAAAGACCCGCGGTGCCATAATGTCTGTAATTCAACTATGTTGCAATTCCCAGATAATGCGCCTCTGCTGTGATAAAGCGTCTGACATATTTCAGAGAGCAAGTCAAGTTCATTAGAGCATTTGGGAGGCTCTTTCCCAATCTTGCGGGTGCTATGTTTCCCAGCCTCTGTGTGTGTGTGTGTGTGTGTGTGTGTGTGTGTGTGTGTGCGTGTGTGTGTTTCTCCTGCTCGGTGCCTAAGTGTCTACAGTGATACCTCAGCACATAACTGAGGCCTGAGATAAGTTTGCACCCTCCCTCCCTCTCCCTCCCTCCCTCTCCTCCGTCCCACTCGGCTCGTCACTCCTCTATCAGGAGTTTCTTCAACGCAAGTCGTGGTTGGGGAAGGAGTCGTTTTCATGGTGTGGAAAACAAACACACCCGGGGAGAGAGGATGAGAAAAGAAAGTGATTCCAGGAGCACAATCGCGGTCTTGTGGCATTGTCCTTGACATTCCTTCATCCCACAGTGAGGCCGGACGCGATGGTGCTGGAAAGTATGACATCATCATCACCGCCACTGACGGACAGTTTCAAATAAATCACCTGGGTTCTCCCCTTCCTTTACAACAAAGGGGGGACTGGGACTTTTTTGGCCTCTCCTCCTGAGACGTTATCGATCAAATCTATAGAACTATCAGAAATGGAGTTCTTCACTCACCTCCGACAGATCCAGGATGAATGAGGCCAAACGCACGCGGGCGGAACTTTAAAAGCCACTGCAGCGGGCGAGCAAAGGGAGAGAGAGGGCGAGCGGCCCCGTAAAAAAAGCAGGAATGTTTTCAAAATAAACAGCATCAGAGCCCGCTATGAAAATAGGTGGAATTATGGTCTGGCCCGTGGTATTCTGGACTCCTCCTGGGTCCCGTGTCGGCTCTCAGACCTCGACATGGCTCTTGAAGGAGGTGTGTACCTTACCGCCTCAGGTCCTCTGTGATTTAGTGCTGACTAAACACCGACGCTTTCATCCACAATGACCAGGAATAGGCGCATATTTGCGGCCTGGAGAAATCGAATCCCTCTTTTCTCTTTTTTCTTTTTTCGAGATAAATTCATGAAATCTGGGTGTAAATGAAGCTTTACTGCTGCAGCTTTTACCCTTTTACCCTCCTATAGAAGAGAGAGAGAGAGAGAGAGAGAGAGAGAGAGAGAGAGAGAGAGAGAGAGAGAGCAGGCGCCTGGCTCACCACCATCACACTTTGTCCCGTTTGAATGAGGTTCAGGACTGGCACTGGTGCGTGTGTGTGTGTGTGTGTGTGTGTGTGTGTGTGTGTGTGTGTGTGTGCGCAGAGAGGTGTATGTGGTATTAGTCTACCTCCTGCTGGAAGCCGCCGTCCCTCCCTCCCTCCCTCCCTCCCTCTCCGACCACAGATAACAAAAGTTTTCCAAGGTAAACACGGCAGAATCGGAGGACCAGTAAATCCCAGCGGTGGCGTCAGACCCAAAGCATGCGGCCAAATGTGATTACCCAACGCAAACACGGTGCCTACAAGGACACGTTCTGACCAGTAGGGGGAGGGGGGTTCTGATATCTGATACTTGTGGGTATATTTTAATCTGCGGCGGCGGAGGAGGAGGCCTGTTGTTTTGTCATAGCTTAATTCATGTCGTTTAAAGCCCATTTATTTTCTCATACTGCGCCTGTGGTTTTGATGCCGCTTGGCAGACGTGCAATCAAATGTACAGAGAGAGAGAGAGAGAGACAGAGAGAGAGAGACAGAGAGAGAGAGAAAGGAAACTTAAACTAGGACATACCCCTCCAGAACAGTCTGTCATTACTCCACCATTGGAGCCATTGACGGGGGTATTTATCATTTCACTGCAGAAGCCCCAATCTTTAATTTCAGACTCAGAAAGCATTCTGCCGCTATTAAGCCCATTGTTCCCCCACTGAAAATACAAATTCTTTGTAGCTTCTGGCTTTTGTGCGGCGCAATGTAAGCAGGATAACATTATTATCAACAATACAGCCACAACCTTTCCTGTCCCATCCCAGCCAGGTTTCTGCCTCTGCCTGTGCAAGGCCCTCGTCCTGGTTCCGTTGCCATGGGATAGTGGGGATACATCAGATCCTGCTGTGGACTCCTCACAATGCAACACTTGTAATGTCCTTGCAGCAGCAGCAGCAGAGCAGGACCAGATGCGTGTTAAAGGCACACAATGCATTTTTTTTTGTATGCACAAAAGCCCCCATGTTCTCGGAAGCACCTTGATTTAATTTTTACCGGCGACGCAGGAAGGAGGGACCGGAGCTCCTTAAGCTGATTGTCCAGTCAGTGTCCTCCTGGTGACCGTGGAGGGGATGAATATGTCAGGAGGGGGGTTCGGGAGAGGAGGAGGGGTGGGGGTGTTGTTTATGAGGCTGTCAGCCCCACTGTTTATTTACAACCCGACTCACCTGTGCCAGGACTGAATCTGCCCGTCTGTGCCGACAGGGCTGCCATTATCCTGATTGGCAGTAAGAACTGGTCGGATCGAAGGCTCCTGGAGGGGCTGTCTCGGGCGGGTGGAGACAAGACTCTGCGATGCCACGTGGCCGTGATCGATCTCATGATCTGAAACAAAATGTTCATATGTGTGTCTCGGAAAGTAAAAAAAAAAAAAAAAGAGGCTTTGAAGCAATAGCTTTCTTTTTCTTTTTTTTCTTTTTTACATTAATTCTTTGTCTCCGCCCACCTGAGGTTTACCCCCGACCAATGGGGTTATTTCTGCCTCGGCCCCTGGGAGATGTTTGTGCAACGAAAACTCTTAATTTGTGGTTTAAGGGTTGTATTCTTTGTGTCAGCGGCAAGACGTTAACTCTCTGCCAGAGGAGGGAGGGAGGGAAAAAAAGAAAGAAAAAAGAAAAGCATGCTCAGGATAAAAGCATCCACCCAGTGACATATGATAAAACAAGCGTGATCCTGCATGCAGAGGATTGCAGCGGCGTCACAGCCAGGGAGTAATAAGCTCAGGCTGCGTGTTGGCTGGAGCCGTGTGATTGCTCAGGTGGATGTGCTCCACGTTGTATTTAATCACTCTGTTTGGCGATTGAAGCTTCCTCCGCTTCCCCTGCCGCTTGTTGTCATGTTAAAGGTAAATAAGTCACTGTCTGGCCCCGATGATAGCATTCATTAAGCATGCCCGACAGAACGGCGGCGTGCCACCATGCACAGCGGTGCCTTTATTGCTTCTCTCCATACCTTCGTCTTAAACGTCTCATTGTTTGATGGTTGGCACGGCACAACGAGGCGCTCGCCCCTCCTCTTTTTTTCTCCCCCCTCCCTAATTCCCCCTTTTCTCCTCTGCTCTGTTTCTGTGCAGATGAAATCAAAGATGACTTTGACAACCTGGGGCCTGACGCCGCCCTGCAGGCAGTTGGAAACGGTACAGGTGAGTTTGGAATTGTTTCTTATTTACAAATGTAAACAAAGCAGATTGCAATTGGTCCTCCTGGCCTCAGGGGCGGTGACAGAGGGCTAGGCATCAGATCTTTTATTGTCAAAAATCGGACTAAAAATAATTCTGAAAAAATAATAAATATTTATCCGACAATATTTTACAGCTAAAATAGTATGGCGATTTCAATAAAATGCTGACTCATCGTTAAGCCAGCTGCTGACCTCATCTCAGTGAGTCTTGAAGCTTCTTACAACATTCAAGTTGAAAAAACTGCGTAAAACGTTTTTGAATAGATTCTCTTGATGTAACTCCTTATCTGCTCTGCACCCTCTAGAGGTTCGGAGGTGTAATAGCAGAGCAACACACACACGTTGACTTACCACCCTGATTGCTCATAGTCCTTTGAAGCCGTAAGAATCATATTTACTTCCCGTTCATCCTCTTGTGACCCTCCCGTCTCGTCTCCTGGCCCCTCGGGGGATATTGGAAGTGACACCACGCTGGCTCCCTACCTCTTTAAAATAACAACAAAACAATGACATCCAAAATCAGCAACGTGCAATTAGTGTCCCGCTGACACCACGACAACAAAAGACAAATCCCTGGATGTTTACATGCGTGCTCTGTTTTATGTAACCTTTGATTACACATGCTGTTTTTTTTAGTTTGCGTCCCGCCGCCTGATCCCAGCGGAGGCGAAGCCTACCTGCCATTTTTCATTAAGCCACCAAAAAGCTGATCTGCAAACCCCCCCTCCCCCTCCCTTCCATGATATCATCCTGACCACCCCGACAATTGGCCCCGGATGCTGTTAGAATAAACCAAACGCACCCCAAAGAATGCCACGCAACCCTGCCTCAGAAACCCTCCCTTCAGCTCTAATTACTATGACTTTATGCTGGTGGTGTTTTATCTCTCTCTCTCTCTCTCTCTCTCTCTCTCTCTCTCCCTCTCTCTCGCTCGCCCTCCTCTGAAAAATCCAAGCCTAGCAAATGTTTTCCATTTCGAAACTGCTCTGAGGACTTTTTCAAACAATACTGTGGAAGCTCGCAGCCACTACATGACATCTGATTCTGTTTAAAGAGATGAGGAGTTTGATCACATCCCCGGTGCCAGAGCGCACTTTGATCCAGGTGATTTCCTCCTCGGCTGAAAGAGAGAAAAAGTTTTATTTTTTTATATTTTTCTCTCACAACATCGGCAAAATCATCTAATGAGAACATCGCCGATGATTCCATCAAAAGCAATCCATTGGCACCGGTGACATTTGGGGCGCCATCTTTGACATCCACCACCTTGACCTTTCGCAAATTGGGCAGAGGAGCGAACAAATGGCTCTTTAAGCCTCACCTTGGCTCGCCGGCTAAAAGCCTAATTAACAGAGGCTGAGGTCTGATGAGACTTCACTCGTGTCTTTTTTCTTTTCTTTTTTTTTTTTTGCATGAGCCAAACAGCCTCCAGAATCTCCAGGATGTAAACACTGCGTGTGTGTGTGTGTGTGTGTGTGTGTGTGTGTGTGTGTGTGTGTGTGTGTGTGTGTGTGTGTGTGTGTGTGTGTGTGTGTGTGTGTGTGTGTGATTTTTGAAAGTCGGCCATCCCCCTGACTAATGAAGGCTGCTGATTCCTCTTTGCTCTGCTGGTGTTGTTTGGGAGGCAGCTATCTCCACGCTGCAGCTTAAGAGTTTCCCTGAAGAGAGGGGACTGGGAAATAATTTGAGAAAACACATTGTGAGGCCTCAGCACTTTGGCTGGCTTAAGACACATTCTATACCCAGCCATGGCAAAGGCTTTTTTTTTTTCTTTTCTCGTTTTTTGTTTTTTTTTGCCTCACTCTCTCTCTCCTCCTCTCGAGCCGGTTTGTGGTTTGGCCTTGATAATGTGTTCGACACAGAATCAACAAAACCCACAATCTCTCCATTGACCTTATATGTGAAAGTCGATACGAGGAAACGTGGCTCTGCTGCTGATTAACTCAGACTCTTCCTCCTCTTCTTCTTTTTTTTTATTTCACAGCCCTGAAACATGAAATCTGATTGCGCCAAAGTTTGAGTGAAGTTGTTTTACACAGCAGCTCGCCGCCGCCGCCTTATCGCCGACATTTGGCCGGATTAGGTTACAGTTCTTATTTTAGCCGACATGGCGTGACAAGAGGAGCCAGTAATTTAGATGTATTCTCCCCAAAGCTCGACCTCATCGCATTTCCACCAATATCCCCCTGTAAGACATTTCTCTGGAGGAGCAATGAATCCAATTTATGCCTCTCTCTCTCTCTCTCCCCCTCTCTCTTCCTCGCTCGCCCCCCCCTCCCCCCTCAGTCAAGAGCGTGGATTGCACTTCAGAGTTTGAGGACTTCTTCGCCAAGCGGAAGCTGGATGACAGCGACAGCCACGTGGTGAGCATCGCCGAGTACCTGCAGCGGGGCGACACCGCCATCATCTACCCAGAGGCGCCGGAGGAGCTGTCTCGCCTGGGCACGCCGGAGGCCACCGGACCCGAGGAGAACGGTACGGGGTCTTCGTTCGAATGGGTGGGCCGGGTCAAAGGTGAACATGAGGAAGTGTAGTAGTGGGTTCATTAGCTGGTCGACCAATCACCATCATGGTGACATCAGCTCCAACAGGAAGTACATGTTACATGCACAGTACAACCACACAAACCAGAGAACACATGACATGGCACCTTTTAAGAGCAGCATGTATCAGCAAAAAAATATTTTAAGTCATGATATTATTGTTATATGTTATATAATATCGTGTATGGAATATAATATATTACCCTGTATCATAATATACATTTGTTTATTACAAAATAGTTATTTTAATGACCTATAATACCCAAAACATGAATTTCTTTATGGGACTTTTTATTTGAAAAATAGAAAAGAAGTAAAAAAAAAAATAGAATAGAATAAGATCAAATCAAAGCATATCTGGTCATTTGACTCTTGTTCCAGTAACAGAGCCGCAGCCGGGGTGTCGAGGAAGAAAAAAAAGACAGAAAGGAAAGTCTGGACAGAGCTGGTCCCGCTGACACGAGCGGGCAGCTGTTGGTCCCACAGATTCGCCGGATGCCTCGGTGTTTACCTACAGTCTTAAGCAACAGCTGGGCAGGGGCTTGAAATCAGATAGCGCACCTCTGAAGAGAGGGACGTGTGTGTGTGGGGGGGCGTGAATTGGACTGGGCCCATAATTTACGTCAGTATTAAAGTTTGCTTCCATGTGAGAATTTGTGTGTGTGTGTGTACGAAACTGAGACCGACTATAGTGTGAGTTACACAAGTGTGTGTGTGTGTGTGTGTGGCGGATGCCAGCCTGACACCGAGGCTCTCATGTGGAGCAGATTGCACAGATAACTCCCATACCACTCTGGGCAGCCCGCCCATTTAGCTGCCATTGATTCGCTGACCTTTTGGCCCGCTTTCCCCTTCCCCTTCCCCCCCCCCCTCCTCCCCTCCCCCCGCCCTCCTCCTCCTGCCACCGTCTCCCATGCAGACCTGCCACCTGGAACGCCAGATGCCTTCGCCCAACTGTTGACCTGCCCCTACTGCGACCGGGGCTACAAGCGCTTGACATCGCTGAAGGAGCACATCAAGTACCGCCATGAGAAGAACGAGGAGAACTTCGCCTGCCCCCTGTGCAACTACACCTTTGCTTACCGCACTCAGCTCGAGCGACATATGGCCACACACAAGCCTGCCAGGGATCAGGTGAGCCCATCGCCTCCTCCTCCTCCTCCTCTTCTTCCTGTTTCATTTCATCTCTAATACGCTCTGATCCCTCAGAGAAGAGAGATCATTTTTTCTTCTGATTGGCAATCATTATTAATTTTTCATGGCATTTTGAAGATGCAGATCCTTTAATGGTAATAACTTTAATTGAGGCTCCTAAATGGTTTTTTGATGGCCCTCCCTGATATGATTTTCCAGTCTCATGTTCACGATCGAATGATTGTGTTAATTTCCAATTTGGAAAATTTTTATCAGCTCCTTAACTTCACTTCACTCCTGGCCCTTTAATGTTCTTCTGGTGCAGCTCACGGTCGTCCATCAAACTCCGCCCCACCCCCCCACCCCCAACCCCCCTCCCTACACTTCTAATTTCATGCACTGCATAAACATCTGTGCATACGTTGAAAGTAAGTTCTCTTTCCCTCGATTTATATCCCACACGTCTGAGATATAATTTGAGCGTGCGAGTGGTTAGCATGAATCACCTTAAAGTCCTGTGAGGTGAAAACGCATCCAGCAGTCACGGGCGTTTAACCCCCGAGACGCAGGGCGAGATGGATTGTGGCAAAAAAAAAAAAAAAGCACACATTCAGAGTTTTCTGCACATGAGGGGATAATTATAACTTCTGAGTGGAGTCGAATGAAGGCAGTCAATTTAAAAGTTGTTGTGCGTTAAAGGGTGATTATAAGTTAAAGGGTGTCTTTGAGAAAATTCCAGCAACAAAATTGTTCATTTTCAAAATCGACCAATCAGAGATGACGTCATGTCGCAGGTCGTGCTCTCTGAAGCGAGGATGACAGGCTCAGACCGGGGCCTGATTTGATCAGATGTCAGCAGCCAGCTCTTTCACCTGATCTACCAGCTGGGTGTAAACGTGAGCAGATGGGCCGGCCGAGCAAGCAAGAGAGAGAGAGAGAGAGAGAGAGAGCGAGCGAGCGAGCACGGCCGTCCCAATCCTCATATTACAATGCGGCCGCCTCCAGAGCGCCGGGCCCCAGCCAAACAAGCCGCCATACAAGCGCCGCGGGTCCTGCCACAAAGCCGGTTATCTTGACTTGTAAATGAGGCCGGATTGTTTAAACAATAATCCTGTAGATGAGATGGAGGTGATGTCTCACTCCTTTTTGTTGTCTGCAGGTGGCGCTCTTTTCAGAATCAGTGTCGATGTGAAAACGCACAATCGAAGTGCAGGGATCAGATTAACATGAGGAATAATGTCCTGATAGGTAATCATGTGCCGTGTTGTATGTTTACAAGCCTTAATGCCCCTCCTCCTCCTCTTAAGCACTTAGTTGAAATATGACTAATTAGAGGTTATACATATGCAAACACGCAGCCGGGTCCCCGCCCACAATTGGCGGCAGAGGCGGCGGCGGTGGCGTTCTCGCTGACAATGAGCCATGAAGGAGAGACGGAGCATTTTGCCGGTGCCATTCACAATTAAGAGCACGGAGCGATTGTGTCTTATTAGCAGCGGCGGTGGCGAGACTTAACTTTACCGGGGCAGGGGTCCTCAGGGGGGGAGTTAAGGGGTGTGTAGGGGGTGGGGGAGGGCGATGGGGGGGCACTGAAGCAGCTGTTGCTGTTTGTTTAAGCAACTCAGCAACATACGAGCGGTGGGGTCCCTCTCCGGCGCTTGGCGGGGCCCCCGACTCTCTCCCCGCTTGATCTTTGAAGGTTGGGGCTGTTTGAACAATTCCTCCCAGTCCTCCCAGTGTCCTGTGCGCCACCATCTGTCTCCCCAGGAATGTGGAGGCTGGAGTCAGCAGCAACACACCCCAGCATTTGTCAAGGCTGAACAGGGAGGAGGGAGGGAGTGTATTCTCTTTTTTTTTCTTTTTTTACTTCATCATCCCCTCTTTTCTTTTTTACATTTTATTGTATTTACTAAGCATTTGACGTCTTCACCTCCCACTTCTTCATGAGCCAGGTTGTTGTTGTTGTTGTTGTTATAAATGAGTATGTCCCCCTTTTCAGAGAGAGGGAGAAAGAGAGAGAGAGAGAGAGAGAGAGAGAGAGGGGGAGAGAGACGCCTCATTTGAATTGCAAATTTGATGGATTGCAACTGATGTTTACCTTTGAACAGTGAATCAAGGCTGAGCCTATATGCTCTGTTCTGTATCCTGAGATTATTAAAGAGACATTTGAGGTTTTCTTTAAAAGCCCCAATTACCACCATTGAGTCAGCGGAGGCCCTACGTTCCCTTTTTAGAAGCTGTGAACACAGGTAGGCCGAGAGAGAGCGAGAGTGAGAGAGAGAGAGAGCTGAATACCTTTCAGACTGATTAGGCCCAAATTAATTGAAAAGCAGATCAGATTGCTGCTTGTAATGAGGAGGAAACGCTATTAAAAAAAAAGAAAAAAGAAAAAGTCTCTTTTCATTTATTCTTTTTTTCCGTGCTGCCAAATTCTAAAGGCACGCCTCCTTTGGCCGAGTGGCCAGGAAATTAAAAAGTATGTGATTCTCTGTGTTATCGGCACTGCCGCCTGTAGTCGCACTACGGAGGTGGGAGGAGAAGATGCTGCTCCACTGGCGACTGTTACTTGTTGTCATGCCGACCAATTGGCGGTTATTTTCTGAACCCTCACCCCCTTGATTTTTCTCTTTTAACCTGGATCTTCCTCTCTCTCTCTCTCTCTCTCTCTCTCTCTCTCTCTCTCTCTCTCTCTCTCTCTCTCCCCTTCGCAGCACCAAATGCTCAACCAGGCAGCCAGCAACCGAAAGTTCAAATGCACCGAGTGTGGCAAGGCCTTCAAGTACAAGCACCATCTGAAGGAGCACCTCCGGATCCACAGCGGTGAGTCTATTGCATTTCAGTAGCTCTGCCCCCTCCCTTATGGAAACGAACCCAAATGCGCTATCATCATTTAATTTATAATATGTGTATGAGAGTAGTTGTGTAAGATATAGTAAATGGAATATAATATATTGTGTATATAATAATCTAAGTTTGTCCAATAACAAACTTAAAAAAAAAAAAAAATAATGAGAGCGGCATAATAATAATAATAATAATAATGAAAAATGTCATTTTCATAAATACGTTTTTTTTAGAAAGTGGGAAATAGAACCCCCCCCCCCCAGACACACACACACCCACCACACACACACACACACACACACACAGCACAGACATCCATGTCTGTCCTTCATAAAGTGATTGACATTTCATTCCTGCCCCTGCACGTTTCCCAGTATTTTCTTTTGGTCTCTTTCATTTTACTTTAATTGCATTTTTTACGACTTGTATTTTCCCTTTGCCCGATGTAAAGAACTTTGATTTGCCTTTTTGTCAAATGAGATATTGAGCTGACCTTGGCACATTTATTCCAGTGTTGTTAAAGTGTCGGCGCTGAGTTACGTCCCATAGTAAAACACAAGCGACACATTTGATTGTATTGTTCATATAAGCTTATGATTCTCGTATCAGACGTGTAACCGTCTGTGTTTTTGTCATTTCAGGTGAAAAACCCTACGAGTGTCCCAACTGCAAGAAGCGCTTCTCCCACTCGGGCTCCTACAGCTCCCACATCAGCAGCAAGAAGTGCATCGGCCTCATCGCCGTCAACGGCAGGATGCGCAGCAACATGAAGACCGGCTCCTCCCCGACCTCCGCCTCCTCCTCGCCCACCAACTCTGCCATCACCCAGCTGAGGCAGAAGCTGGAGAACGGCAAGCCGCTGGGCCTGGCCGACCACAACAACCACCTGAACATCAAGACCGAGCCCCTGGACTTCAACGACTACAAGCTGATGATGGCGTCCCACGGGTTCGGCGCCCCGGGGCCCTTCATGAACGGAGGCATGGGAGGGAACAGCCCGCTGGGCGTCCACCACAACTCCTCCGGCCAGAGCCCCCTGCAGCACCTGGGGATCGCCGGGCTGGAGTCGCAGCTCCTGGGCTTCCCTGGGCCCCTGGGCAACAACCTGAGCGAGGTGCAGAAGGTGCTGCAGATCGTGGACAACACCGTGTGCAGGCAGAAGATGGACTGCAAGCCGGAGGAGCTCTCCAAGCTGAAGGCCTACATGAAGGAGCTGGGCTCCCAGGTGGAGGAGCAGAAGCAGGCCCTGGCGCTGTCCGGAGGCTCTCAGGTCGGCCTCCCGCTCGTCAACCACAACGGCGCCACCAAGAGCATCATCGACTACACGCTGGAGAAAGTGAACGAAGCCAAAGCCTGTCTCCAGAGCTTGACCACGGACTCAAAGAGACAGATTAGCAATATCAAACGGGAGAAGTCCAACCACATGCTGGACGGAGGCATGGAGGAGAAGGTGCAGGAGAACAGCATGTTTACGCCTTACGCCTGCCAGTACTGCAAAGAGACCTTCCCGGGGCCCATCCCGCTGCACCAGCACGAGCGCTACCTGTGCAAGATGAACGAGGAGATCAAAGCCGTGCTGCAGCCCAGCGAGAACCTGATGCCCAACAAGGCGGCCATGTTCATGGAGAAGAACAGCCACGTACCCGCCCCCATGTTGTCGGAGAAGGGCCTGGCCGGGCCCCTCCACCCCTACAGGGACCACATGTCTGTGCTGAAGGCGTATTTCGCCATGAACATGGAGCCCAACTCGGAGGAGCTGCTGAAGATTTCCATAGCGGTCGGCCTCCCTCAGGAATTCGTCAAGGAGTGGTTCGACCAGCGGAAGATGTACCAGTACGGCACCACCAGGACGCCGCCGCTCGAGCACAGGAACAACTCCGACATGGCCGCCGGAACAAACAACCACCACACTCCACTGAAAGACTCGTTGGCAGCTAGGTCGCCCGTGTCGCTAATGAAACCCGCCAATCACATCACGTCGCCCTCCATCGCCGAGCTCCACAACAACGTCAACAACTGTGACAACGCGCTGAGACATTTGAAAAACCACCAGTTCGTGGGCGGGGCCAAAGCCGGCGGCGAAAAGCTGGACCACTCCCGCAGCAACACCCCGTCCCCGCTCAACCTGTCCTCCACTTCCTCCAAGAACTCCCACAGCAGCTCCTACACCCCCAACAGCCTGACGTCGGAGGACCTGCAGGCCGAGCCGCTGGACCTGTCCCTGCCCCGCCTCCTGAAGGAGCCCAAGCACGCGCTGACCGTCAAGAGCCGGCCCAAGGTCAACAGCATCACCGTGGACCACAGCGGCATCCCGTCCCCGCGCGAGCACTTCGAGGAGCCCCTGAACCTGGCCTATCTCAAGAAGGACTTCTCGGGCTCCACCAACAACGGGAGCCTGGAGAAAAGCACCAGCCCCATCTTTGGCATTAACCCCTTCGCCGGCAAACCCCTGTACACGTCGCTTCCGCCGCAGAGCGCGTTCCCGCCGGCCACCTTCATGCCGCCCATGCAGGCCAGCATACCGGGTCTGAGGCCCTACCCGGGTATGGATCAGATGGGCTTCTTACCACACATGGCCTACACTTACGCCGCGGGGGCGGCCACGTTTGCCGAGATGCAGCAGAGGAGGAAGTACCAGCGGAAACCGGGTTTCCAGGTAAATTAGCCACCTGTGGTTTTACCCACTCAAAGCCCCAGGCTCACTGCGACTCCCGAAAAATGATCTGAACTCATTTCGGCACTAATTAAAAATGACTCGAGAGTCAGAGCGGGAGAGAGGGAGACACGCTCTCACCTGAGGTGAGCGCAGATAAACATCTGCGGCAGGAGCCAAGAGCCCAGGGGGCGGAACCAAAGTGGTGTCAAGGAGGACGGGGGACGCTTTAGCCTAAAACCTGATATTCTAGTGCAGATAATAACTCTGATGTCAGTCTGTATGGGAGAGGAGGAGGTTTTTGAGATATTATTAAAGGTGCAGTGGGGAAGATTTTGGTTATTTTTGTCACTTGTGACATTTTAATAATTACCTAGATGTATTATGTTTTCCCATTACCCTTGAATTAGTCCATTAATGTATATTTACATGAGGAGGGGGTCCTCTCTAGGGGAGGGCCGCCATGTTTTTACAGTAGCTAGTAGATTGGACAGAGAAAACATCTTTATTTTCAATGAGCCTGCCATAGGTTCTCCTTCATGCTCAAAGGGGTTAGGGTGAGGTGATGGACACAACATGCAACCTCACCACTAGATGTCACCAAATCTTACACACTGCACCTTTAACACACTACTTATTTATCTGTTTGAATAGTAAAAGTAGAGAAGACACAGCTCAGAAAGGCTCAAATCTAATCAGAGTTCAACTCTAATTGTAACCGCTCTCCTTGCTAAACGCCTGTGGAACACATTAGCGGCTCCTTCAGCAGGGGGCCCCGGCTCATATATGTGCTTATTGAATATGGGTGCGAGGCCCTTTGTAAAAAAAAAAATAATAAAAAAAAATAAGAAATGACAAAGGTGAGCCCTGGAGCCATGCACTTCTCCCTCGCAAGTTTGGCGCATTTTAAAGAGGCAAAATGAGCTGCGAACACGTGGATTAATAATGTACGCTCTCCATGTTCATTACAGTGAATGCTGAGGGCTGTTTAACATAGAGGCGGCCATTTTGATGAAGGGGGAAAAAGTATTAATAATGTTTCCTATTCTAAGTTATTAAATTAGATTTTAAAAATACAGCTACGGGCGTTTAGTTCAAATTGATTGCAGAGTGATAGTGGCCCCTTCTTAAAACACAGAGCTGTCCACACACACACACACACACACACACACACACACACACACACACACACACACACACACACACACACACACACACACATTCATTAAAGACAAGCTGGTGGCTCAATATCAGCCATTTAAGGTGTACCTCCTGGTTTTAATCATCATACCAGTGTGCAGTTTGGAGAATGTTCTAATATTGTTCTCCGTCGATTCGGCCTTAATGCTGATCTTCATCATAAAAGAGACGTTTTAAAGGAGAATTACGCAAAATTACTATACACCATTATGTCGCTCACAGGCCTTTTACAGGAAATCGAGATTTTTATAGTGACATTAAACAGCACAGGAGCAAGTTTAATTTTGATCTAAATATAAACCAAAGATGCACATTATATGACATTTTTTATGGTGATTATTATAAGAACTTTCATAGTCGATTTTATTTTACTTTGAAAGTTTTACAAGGTTTACATTAAAGTTTCAGGATTATTATTATTATTCAGATTTTTTAACAGTGACATGAAACACTTTGATATATGAATAATACAACTGTAAATTAAATCATTTATTATCATTTTCTATACATTTTTGTGTATTAAATCCTGCAATTGGCCTATTAATATATTTTTAATATATTTCATACATTTACAGTTAGGTGTCATTACAGCACCTGAATGGTCCAATTCCTGCAACCCCTTCATATTTTCTTGTTTCATGAATGAAAGGTGCAGTGTATAAGATTTAAGTTTCCTCTTTTAAGGGCACACTTGAAAGAAGAATGATTATATTGTTGTTGTTATGACTGCAGAGCCACTCCATTCAATTCATTATTATTTTCATTACCTGAAAGTGGATCCTGTCCATGGTGTTTGTTTTTTTCACAGTCTTCCACAATGGACCAACGGAGACTAGTTTCCTCTTAATGTCCTCTTAATCCCACGCACTGCATCTTTAAATTAATCTTTAATCTCTCTGACAATTGACTTATGTTGTGCTTCTCTCTCTCGCTCTCCCCTTCTCCCTCTCTCTTTTCTTTTTCTTTGTTTGTTTTTGTTTGTTGTTGTTTACAAAAGGGGGACCTGCTCGACGGTACACCAGATTACTTGTCAGGGCTGGACGACATGACAGACCCCGACTCCTGTCTGTCGCGGAAGAAGATCAAGAAGACCGAAAGTGGTATGTACGCGTGTGACTTGTGCGACAAAACATTCCAGAAGAGCAGTTCCCTTCTAAGACACAAATATGAACACACAGGTATATACTGTTCTAGACCCTTATTTTAAACCCCATGCTTTTTTATGTTCTAAATGTTTGTGTTGACAAATCCTCTCACTATGACCCCTTCCTCCCCCTTTATTTTATGTCCCCCCCCTCCCCCCCCTCCCCCTCCCCCTCCTTCCTTCCTTCCTCTGTTGAACCCTTCAGTTGTATATGTAACTTGCTTCTTCATTGACAGGGTGGCCAGCGAAGTAGCTCTCAGATATGTTGACATGTGATGTGTTGTGTGTTCCTTTGTTAGCTCAGTCAGGGAGACTTGTTGATCTTTACTGTCCAATCACACGCCGGCTCTACTTTGACTTCCCCATCAATTCACCTCCAGGTCGAAAGGCAGCAAAGGGCCCCTAATGCCTTTATCGGGCCCCGTTACTGCAGATAGATCCCATCGACCGAGCGGGGGCTTCAGAGCCGATAACAAGTCTTTCATTACAGTTATTATACGCCGATCCTCTTTCACCGGGTTGCATCATTTATTTTATCCGCTATCTGCAGCTCGGTGTTTTAAGTGTTATCTGCCCGCGCATGAAAGAGGAGGGAGGGCGGGCGCAGCGTCGGAACAGCGCCGCGAACTCTTAAAAAAGCATACGAAAAGGGTGCGTTATCTCCTCGACGCCTTCCCCGCATCTCGCCAGGGACTTTAATGTTTAGGTCGCCACCGCCGCCGCTTGTTTCGAAACAGAGAAGCTGCCGCGGCAGCGGCGGCCAGATGTTGGACAGAAGTGGAAGCTTGCTGGCGGGAGCTGCGGTGTGATTTGTGCAAGCCAGGCGGCCATTTTTCCACACGTGCTGAGCAGCAGCAGCGTCGGAGCCAGAAGCTCGAGACGAATTTCAAAAAAAGAAAAGAAAAAAACACGTCACGCCCCGTTTCACTTGGAATAAGTGCAAAAGCAGCCGTGGCCCCCACACGAGCAGCCAGGGGACATTTATTTACACTCCGCGGCCCCGTGTCATAAAACCGTCTCACCCCGGCTCTTGCGGTCGGCTCGGGTTTCCTGCTCCTGCCTCGGCTTTCAGAGCGGAGGCAGGGAGGACTGAGCCCCGACCCTGTGACCAAGCGGAGGGCCCTGATAAGCGGGGGCCCCGCCCCAAACCCATCCTCGGATTTGTTTACTCCTTCGTCGCCTCCTCTTGTTTGTTTACTTTGCAGCCGGTTATTTATGTGGCCTCGATCAGCTCGGGCACGCGGCGCCTAAAATAAGTCGTGGTGGTGGAGTTTCTTCATGCTCTGACCGCGGGAGGGGATTTCCATAATGGCGGCCGGCGCATGCGGGCGCACTTTCTCGTCCCGCCGCAATTTGAATAAACAAATATGATAATAATACTAACAAGTCAAAGTTGGTTCTGATGTCGTTTCCATTCCAGCTCATGCCAGTTCCTCTGTTGTACTTTTCCTCTGTGACTGTGTGTGTGATGTGTGATGTGTAGCTCCGCCCCCCTCACTCACGCGCTCCGCTCTGCTTTGTGTCTCCACAGGCAAGAGGCCGCACCAGTGCCAGATCTGCAAGAAAGCCTTCAAACACAAACACCATCTCATCGAGCACTCCCGGCTGCACTCGGGCGAGAAGCCGTACCAGTGCGACAAGTGCGGCAAGCGCTTCTCCCACTCGGGCTCGTACTCGCAGCACATGAACCACCGCTACTCCTACTGCAAGCGGGAGGCCGAGGAGCGGGAGGCGGCCGAGCGGGAGGCCCGCGAGAAGGGCCACCTGGAGCCCACGGAGCTGCTGATGAGCCGCGCCTACTTGCAGGGCATGACACCTCAGGGCTACCCGGAGCTGGCGGAGCGCGAGGCCATCCTGAGGCACGACGCCGTGAACGGAGGGATCAGAGAGGGACGCAAGGAAGTGGATGGAACGTACGCCAAGATGGGACGGAGGGAGGAGGAGTTTGAGGAGGAGGAGGAGGAGATCAAGAGCATGGACACGGACCCGGACACGTTGAGGGACGAGGAAGAGAACGGAGAGCACTCGATGGACGATAGCTCGCTGGACGGCAAAACGGAAACCAAATCGGATCACGAGGACACGATGATGGAGGATGGCATGTAATCGGCGTCTTTTCCTTTCTTTTTTTTTTTTTCTTCCTTTTTTTGTTCTTAAAGCTTCCCATCTTAAAAACCAACACAAAAAAAGTTTTACTCTTTTGGGTTCAGTATTCTTCTTACCTGCTCGGTTTAAAACACTGTTTTAAGCTGTACGTGCACGTGCCTGAAGCTTCCGGGAAGCTTTCTGTGACAGACTCCCCCGGGGGGGACAGGGACGGAGCAGGGGGTGGGGGGAGGGGGGAAACGTCCGCCAAAACAAGACATGGACTGAAAAATCAATCCAGCGGAGGAGGAGGAGGGAAGGGTTTGTGAAATAAGCTGCATTATGCAAACGGAACAATGAATAAATGAATACATTTCAAAAAATGTACAGTACTAAGGCCTAAACATATGTGTGGTGCTAACCTCCTCAAATACAAACCCCTGTGTTCCATAGTATTTATAGCACAACTAGTGACTTGTACAAATTGCACTCCGCTTCTATAATCATGAACAAAAATAATAAAAAGTATTGCCTATGTATATATTTATACAGTGTTGGAAAAAGAGCAGTGGTGTGCGCACTACTACAGTCCTTCAGTATTTACCTTGGTCATCACCCACGGTGTCGTCGTCGTCGTCGTCTTTAGTTTCGCCCGCTCACCAACATCCAGTCCTGCCACACTGTTTCAGGCCTCGTGGATCCAAAATGAAGGAATTTCAATTATTTTGTGTATTATGAAGGAGGGGGCGGGGTTATTTTTGTTTTGTTTTTTTAATAATAATAACGAGAGGATGACGTTTTAAAGAGACCTGCGTTTTAAGGGAAAATTTATGGACAGATGGTATGTGGAGGGGTGGGGAGGGGAAGGGAGGGGGGCGGGGCTAAAAAAAGAAAAAAGAAGGACGAAGCCTTTGTAAGGTGTTTTTGATAAGAAAAAAAAAGAAGAAGCCTTATATGCAAACCTTTTAACCTGTGTGTTTTCTGCAAGTGCCACCCTCGTATTGTGTAAAAGGAAGGTTACTTTACTTCACCAGCTTCAGTATTATGAAATGGTTCATCGTTGTTCTTCGAAGCACCCGTGTCAGTATTAAGACTTATAGGCATCAGTTCCTTAGTTTACATTATGTTGTGCAATGTTTCTTTGTCAGTATTACACCAAACCATTTTTTTTAAACAGCAAATTGCATTCATTTTATTTGTAGGTTGAAAAAAAACATTATTTATGTGGCCCATTTTATATTTCCTAATTTTATTTATTTCATACTGTTGTGTACAGTACTATAGTTCTTCAATATATAGATATATTTTAGTAAAAAGGAACATGGTGTCGATCATAGGGGCAAATTTTACGTAAAGAGAGCATTTATTGTGTTTTGAAACATTGTGAAATGCGAAGTTTAATCTTATTTTATTTTATTTCCTTTTATTTTCCAGCGACTGGAAAATTCCAAATTTGGGAACTTTTATACAATTGTGAAAACACTGTATTTTCGACTGAAAAAAAATTCCACTTTCTTCATCTTTGTTTCTTTTTTTAAGCTAAAAAAATGAAGAGGGACTGTTAAATACTATGTATGATATCATGACTGAAGAAGAATCTTTCCTGAAATGTCTTTGTAAAAGTATTATTGAATTCTTAATTTGTAATTTCTCTTGAAAATGACCCTGCTCGAATAAAAGTAGCCAAATTACAGAGAACCAAACCCTTGGCGCTTCATCTTTATTCAGCCGGAGCCGTGACGTCGCAGAGCCCTGAATCTTTCTCTTCTCATTTCCAGGTTATTGAAGAAACTGCTGCTTCTCATTATCATGTTAATTACATCAGTCGCAATTCACATGCTCACATGAATCAGAGAGGATTGACCTCGGCACGGCCGCTTATTACGTCTCATTTAAAGCAGAAAGTCCGTTTATGCACCTGTGTCTGTTCAACCTGTTTATTGTAAAAAAAAAAAAATTCTGAAAAAATGAATTTATTTCTCATATTTTTGCTCTGGATTTGATTTGGGCCCAGATGTGTGTTCATCCACCGCAGAAAATAGTCCCCCACATCTCCGACTGTTTCAAACCCCAGAGAACTCAGGGCCTTTTAGTTTATAAATGTACTTTTATTTTTCCTGAAATATTCAAATATGAAATCTGGTTCAAATTTAATTCAATTGAATTTATAAAGTAAAAAGTAGCATCTTTGAAGTGAGACTTTCTGCTTTCTTTGTTTTAAAGTGAAACTCGGTTCAAAGTGAGCGAATGATGGAACTAACTGCTCCACTTGCATCACTCCAGCGTCACAGGGTCGACTCTCTCTCTCTCCGTCCTCCGGCCATTACCCGCTCTCGCCTCTCCACCGCGGCATCTCATGGTGAAACTTTGCCGCGGCCTGACAGGTGGACTCCAGTCGCGTCCAGCGTTCCCCTCTCCTCGCTGAAGGAGACGCTCCACTCCATTAGCCACTCATGCCACGTTATGCAGATTAAAGGCAACATCAAAGGCGTCGAGATGAAAGCTGCAGAAAAAGGTTGAGCAATGGCAAACATCACAACGCACTTTGCATATTCCGATTTTTGCTATTGATCGGCGCGCCATCGGATCATTCGCAGACCATCTCGGAGATAAAAGAGGAGGGGGGCGGGGGTCTTAAATGATTAGCTGATGAATCTGATAACGTGGCGCCGACCGCCCGGACAATTACACATGTGAAAAATGAGCGTTAGCGTCTCGGGGGTGGGGGTGGGGGTGGGGGGGGGGGGCAGGGGGTATCGCTTATCATTAAGAGTGGAATTTCAACCTTCCTCTGCTTTTACATTTTACATCTATTAGACTCTCACACTCGAGCCAGGCCGCTTCTCTGACTTCACAAGCTGCACAACAGCAGAGGTCAAAGGTCACGATGAATGTGATGAAATATTTCTGCAAGCCTGAGTCGCTATGGAAACGCTGATTTGGGGAAAGAAAGAGAAGAGGAGAAGTTGGCGAGAACAATTTTTAAAATGCAAAGCAAATCTCATTTCGCTGCCGTTCATTTATTCTGAGTTCCGCTCGTCACCGGTGGAGCAGCGGGTGATCCTGAAGCTGATCCAATCAGGTCGAGCGTCCGCTGATCGATTCCATCTCACAGTGTCAGGACAACAGCTTCTAATCGCCATCAAGCCTCATGACTCATTGATTGTTTGTGTATTTAATATGAAACCCTGTCAATCACGCCATCGTCCGTCAAAATTAGCCGTCGATTAAGATAATAAACCTTTAAAGGCGCAGTGCGTAGGGTTTCGTAGCGTTCTTGTGAATACTATGAATGAAAATCATGTTCTAACTCATGATACCAACTTAGATTTCACACACTGCACCTTTAAATCCTGCCTCCATAGGAAAATGATATTGTGTGTAGAAGTACTTCATGTGAGTGTGGTGCAGCCATATGCCTGGGCCAGATTGGTGGTGTGCGTTGGACAGCTGAGCTCCGACGAATCACTGCTGGGCCTCATACAGTACAAAGCTAAGCAGTGGGCGGAGCAACGTGGTGCCAGAGGGCGGAGCAACAGAGCCCCAGCCTCCTCTGCTGCGCTCAAATCACTTTATCCTTCACCTGCGACTCCCCGTGACTTCCCTCCAAGCTCACGTCAACTGTATTTACACGCAGTCTTTTTTGTGTGTACGTGTGTGAAGCGGCACGGGGGGATGGAGGATGGAAAAATGGACGCAGCGTGCGGAGAATCGGTGGCGAAATGAAGACGTAAGGGGAAAAAGATCAGGCTTTCATGCATAGAATAAGAGTGATAGAGCATGACAAGACGTCGGAGGCCAGGGAGTGAAAATAGGTCTGAGGTTTGGTCGCAAGTGGAGCGAATGGGAGTGTGTTTTTTTCCATGTCGGAGTCGAGCTCAGCCGCACTGGGGAAGCCATCAGGGCCTGGGATCTGCCAGACAGACAGGAGGCATGAGAGGAGCGATCTGATTGGTCGAAATCATCGTCGGGCATCCCACCATCGGCTGATTGTTTCTTTCTCGGCCGATGTCCCACTTTCCTTCTGTCCTGTTGAGTCTACGTTCAGTTCCAAAGACGCCAATAAGCTGCACTTCCTGGTTTCATTTCGTAACAAAACCATAATGGACTCAAATCTGGGACGGGAATGTGTCAATATTTGTGTGAAGGATGTGGCAGGTCAGGAAATCTCCAAACATCAGGAGGCTCCATCACAGCAGGTTGTTTAATGGGGCCAGTTCAGACTAGTCCAGTTTTTGTCATATTCATTGAGCTGTCATCTTGTTCTTTTTGTTTGTTATTGAATGTACCTTTAATTTGAGCAATTATTAAATTTAGGCCAAAGTCTGGACACAAAGAACCAAATATTGTGCAGGGTTCAGAAAGGGAGGAACAGAAGGGACAGAAATCACTGTATTGGTTTTGGCTCTATTTGTTTGACCACTTGGGGCAGTGATGAGCACATAAAGCAAAGTAGAGACACACCTGAAGAAGAAAGTGCACATGGACTGAAGCTCTCAAACAAATAGGTCAGAGGCCTCCTCCTGTATTTGAGGAACAATACTGGACAAATACTTCCAACCACTACCCATCAGAGATGCCACCAGGTTATGTCCACCTTTCCTTGCCATCCCATAATGATGAATTCATTGCACTTCAGTGAGGAACTTACAGACAGGTCGGCCTAATGGCAACAGCAAGGGAGGAGGAAATGTCGCTTCTGTAAAATGTAAAATCTGATCTTATTTACTCATATCAACTTCTGAACTTTAAAAAAATTGAACTTCATCATGTGTAGTTTTGTTGCTAAGCAACAGGATTGCAGGATTAGCTGTTATCATAATACTGGCAGCCTCTGTAGAAGGGACCTGCCCCTGATGGAAACATAAATACATGTCATTCACCTGAATCTGTTGTGATGCACCTTTAAGACACAGTATATGTATTCTGAACTTTTTCTTATAAAAAAAAAGTTATACTTATACTGACATTTTGTGACATTAAAGGTGCAGTGTGTAACATTTAGCTGAAATTATATCAATTGCTATTGGCACAAAGTAAATATACATTAATTCTGCTGATGTTTGATAACATGAATTTAACAATGTTATTACCCTTACATTTACGAAGGGTGTCGGGGCCCCTCTTTGGAGGCCCCCATGTTGGAGCCCAGAATGGAGAAACAAAATCCCATGCACTGTAGCTTTAATGCTAGATGCCATTCACCTGTAAACACATCCATCTCGTGTTATCTCTTAATGCAAAATACAAATTGTTAGATCGAGTTTATATCAACACAAAGTAACTGTATGGCTCCTATGGTTGCCAGATAGGCTCAGTGTCAACAACCAGACCTGGCAACCGCGCTATCCTATGCTTTCTGAGAGAATATCCACTGCTACTGTTGGTATTTAACTTAAATCTAGGTTGGGTTTCTTTCATCGAGGGGAGTTTTGAAAAGCACGCCTGAGGTTGATGAGGATGACACGGGGTCAAAGGTCAACTCTGCCTGTAAGTTTATTTACTCTTTATTTATCCAGCGACGCCACAGACGGATAGAGGGAGAGTTTTAGGGATAAAAGAGGGTGGAGGATACTCTCACACTTTTGACCTCATTAAATTATTTACATATCCCCATATGCCACCCTGACCCAGGCACATGAAGGGCGAGTGAGAGAGAGAGAGAGACAGAGAGAGACAGAGAGACAGAGAGAGAGAGAGAGAGAGAGAGAGAGAGAGCTTCTCGGACCTGGCACTTGGAGAGAGAAAGTTCAATGACACGCAGGGAGAAAAAGCACAAGTGACCAGCAGGGATTAGCCAATCAGAGCGTCAGAAGAGCAGCCAGCTGTTCATTCTGGCCGCAGTGAAAAGAGCCCTGTAGCAGGTGGTGCGGGCCGGTGCCAGCGGTGCTACAGAGGAGGAGGAGGAGGAGGGAGGACAAAAAAGAGGAGCAGAGGAAGAAGCCGATAAAAGAAAGTCGTCCTAATGTGGCCACGTTAGTATTGGACCGCGTCCTGCCTCGCTCTTACTGCTGCGCCTAGCGATATTCTAATTATTGTGCACACACGTGAAAATGGGCTTCAAACCCATCGCACGCTGTTTATTGACGTGCCATTTATTTTCAGAAGAGGTCCAACATGCTTCTCAGAGCAAAAACCTGTAAATATGGAAAAAAACAAAAACCTTCCTTTCTTTACGGCTAGAAATGGAGCATATTGAGATGAATGCACCTTTAAGTTGCACCATGTTTGTGTGCAGACTGACATGTGAACCGGGGGTGACGGTGTGAGTGCGCGGGGTCGCGGCGGCGCTGCCTCTCCCTCTCAATGCAGCAGCTGCAGAGCGCCACAAAGACAACAATGCTGCGGCGCGTCGCAGGGGGGCTCGGCTCACCGCGGCGATGTTGGACAGCTCTGCAAAGACCCCCGCCTGGAATTTTATTAATTTGCATTCATCGTTTTATGCTCGCGCTCCCGCCCAAAACCCCACGTTTGGCACGGCGGAGTCGTGGTATGGCGGCGGCGGCGGCGGAGGAGGAGTGGGCACCCGCAGAGGTCTGGGAAACAAATGGTCGATCCTCTGCTGCAGGTTAAAGTTTGATACGTTTGCTCTTCAAGGTCAAAGGTCAACTGGCAGTGACGCAAACAGACTTTGAGGCTCCTGCCGGCCCAATTTAAAGGTGCGGTGCGTAAAAATCGCTGCCCATGTGACCAGACCATGATCACATGATCAGCTTATTTCGTCCAATCAGATTGGGTCCTCGGGTACCTGTTCACAACCTGTGGTAGAAGGTACACGGTTCCTCTGCCGATTCTGTGCACCTCGCTGTTCTCAGGGGCTTCCCTCTCAGCATGGGCTGCCGTGTTGCTCCGCCCACAGCCACCCTGTTGCCCCGCCCCCTTGCTGGAAATGTCACTTTATTTAACATAGTCCCTCTCACATTACAATATGAACAATAACAGTGACAATATTTCTGTCATTTGGTCCCCAGGTGAGTATTAAAAAGTTGTTGTCAGGCCAAGGCGTCCCAGATTTTGCTGCTCTGAGGTCAGAGGTCACTTCCTATTGCCCACAGTAAACACGCCAACCAGAGCCCCATGGTGTCTTTGATCATTTTCATCCAGTCAGAGTCTGCCTTTCCCTTTTCCTGCTCCTTCAGGTCGCCACATGACGGACGCCTGTCGACTACGCAGATATCCTTCGGCACCTGGCTCCTCCCTCTCTCGCCCTCCCTCTCTTGTCCTCGGAGGGGTAAGTGATTATGTGTTTTGCCGATGCGTTTGTAGAAATTCTTTTGATATGCACAAACACAGATTCTAATGCGGCTGCAACGGCGGCGTTCTCTTTTTTTTTCGGGGGGCTGACGGCTGATTAGGATGCCGGCTCATGGCTGAGCCCACGGGGCCCCAGCTGGGAGCGGGGAACATCGCTCATTACACATATATTCCGGAGGTGGGGGCTAATTCACGCGGTGGCGGCGGTGCGGGTGATGCCAGTGTAGGTGTAATCATATCATTCTAAATCACCGGTCAGTTCCGCGCCCGCCAAGCTCGTGCCAGAGGGGCCGGCTGGAGCCTGATTAAAGCCGGGCCAAAGACAAAGTGACACGTCCTTAACCTCATCAGAGGAGACGTTAAGCAAACCATCACTTACCCGTCAAGGTGCGAGCGTTGCCCCGCTGAGACACCCCCCCCCCCCCCCCCCCCCCCCCCCCCCCCCCCCCCCCCCCCCCCCCCCCCCCCCCCCCCCCCCCCCCNNNGAGCGGCGCCCCGGCGAGCCCCCCCCCCCCCCCCCATCACTGCTCCCCCCCTCCCGCCCCCCAACTCTCAACCAATCCTCCTCCTGCGCTCCCTTTCTTGTAAATTAGAGCGTTCCTTCTCTGGGAGCGCCATGCATTTTTTATAAAGGCATCATGGCGGATGGTGGATGGCTGCCTGGCTGCCTGGGCGTTCCCATCACTAATACGCCACTGTCCTCTTGATTTAATTAGACCAGTATCTTCGACAAGGAAATATCTGCTCTAATGAAGCGGTATACTTCACCAGAGAACGAGGAGACAGTGTCGGGTTAATGTGCTCATAAAAAATCCATGATTTCTGCCCTTTGCCCTCGTTTTTTCCCCCAAATTCTCCGACGAACTTCTTTCTTCTGTGTACTTTTGTCTCCGGAACAGACCAATTACATTTTTTTTTTTGAGGCGGGGGGGGGGGGGGGTGCTTTTTGAGGGGGGGGGGGGGGGGTTGCTTTATGATTATTCATGCGAGCGAGACCCGCCCCGCAGCCGCTAATGGACTTAGCTCTGTTTTCTGGAAATAGATAATTACTCCATGGAGGAGACGAACCTTCGCCGTCCGGCTGCAGAGGAATGAATGTGGCGTTAACATGTATGTAAGGAAACACTGGCGCCGTAGCCTGCAGGGATTAGAGGCCTAATGACAGAAGTTAATTATATTAAGAGTAATTTTCAAAAACAGTTCATGAACTGCAAATTATACTTAAAATTGCTCCTTAATGCTCTTAACTGTAATTAAATTGCTTAATATCTTAAGAAAATGAACGTGTGGGACCAAAGAGTGATGGCGGAGGGGAAGTTTGAGGGGGTCGGCGGTTAATGGTGCGAGGACCAGTGTGACACTCGGATGGTGTTTCACAGGAAATGGCTCCTTTGTTTGGTTTGATTCAAATATGACAACAATACTGAAATATGAAGTGCTGCCACCTACTGGCGCCATTAAAGTTTGCATGGTAGTGATGATGGTATGTAGCCGCCCCCCCCCCCCCCCCCCCCCCCCCCCCCCCCCCCCCCCCCCCCCCCCCCCCCCCCCCCCGCTTCTCACCAGCCTGTATAGAGTCCATTGTTCCTCAGAGCTGATGAGGGACAATGGTCCTCTCAGAGACAGGACTGATACCAGCCAGGACATGTCGTCCCCTCGCATGCTCTGACCTCATGCAACAATTTCTTAATTTCAAACACAGCCCCAGGGAGGAGGTGGGACTAAACACCAGGATAAAGAAAAGGTCTTCTGGATGAAGTCCAGCAGTTTAACAGAGGAGCTCAGTCCTGGAGAGGGGGTGGAGCCTCTTCAGGAATAGATCAGACTGAGGAGGATTTAATGAAAGTGAATGTGAAGAAAGTCCCTGATGGTCAAATCTCATGAATGCCCCAAAGCAAATATCTGCAATGACTATGTGGTTAATCATCGGTCACCACCATGGTCTTCTTCTTCTTCTTCTTCTTTTTCTTCTTCTTCTTCTTCTTCTTCTTCTTCTTCTTCTTCTTCTTCCTCTTCTTTTTCTGTGGTGCAGCGCCATGATGTGCGTCCATCTTCTGGCAGTTGGCATGTGATCAATTGGAACATTTGGGGAGAAACTTGTTTTTGATAATTGTTTTGGAAAATCTTTGGGAATTGTCCTTTTTTTGATAACGTAGGAGGTGATGGAGCTTCTCCTCATTGAAGTAAAAGGAAAGTTTATGGTGCAGGTTACCGTGGTAACATCATCACTGAGCTCCATAGTGATGATGTTGTGTGTTGTTTCTCTTTCCATCAAACTACTGAGTTTTGACACCTTAAACAAAAAAATTGAAATAATATATAATAACAATCCACAATATTAGTAATTATGTGCAGTATATAGCACTAAGATTATGGTCTTAATAAGAATAATAATCATAAAATCACCAAGATTCATGAGAAATTATTAATTAATTAAGCCAAAAAAAAGTAGCAAACATTTTCTACTTGCTGTCCTCCATGTTATACGGTGGCCTCAAATGGACAAACTTGTCACTGATCTTAAAGAGGGACATTTCTTTTATCTGTCATAACCTCTCCCAACACTTCACCATTAGATGACACTACCTTCTGCACACTGCACCTTTAATATAAAGATCATTTCTCCTCTGGTGTCACCTCACCACAGCTCCTCCTTGTGACATGCTCGCAAAATTCATAAATGCATGACTCAACCCCCCCCACCCCACCCCACCCCTCCACACCACAGCAAGTCTCACCGTCTGTGTCGCCACTTTTGTACCAAACGCCTCCGCACACCCGACAACAACTCCTGTCCTTTGCGGGAATTAGTTTTTTGTAATAATTTTTTCTTGAAACCTCGACACATGAAGTGAAAAGTGCTCGAGCTGTTGTGGGTTTTAATCCCTGATGTGCATTTTTTTTTTAAAGCGACGGCTCTACAGGAGGAGGAGGAGGAGGGAGAATTCTGTGCATTTGTCTGCCTGTAATTAGGTGTATTTCCTCCCTGACTTTTTTATTTAATGATTGGCTTTTACAGCGAGGACCAGGACTTTTGAAGTGTAATGATTCTCCACTCAGGCGACTTAAAAGGTGGAAGGAGGCGAGGGGGGGGGGGTGCATGAGAGCTTGCCGTCCCCCTTGCAGCTTTGAACAGACCTTAATCTGGACAAAATTTAGGTTTGCCTTGCATTTTTTGAAATCAAAGACTCACAAGAAAGTACCATTCAGTCATAAGTGGTATGTTAAACCGGCAAAATACTATTGTTCGAGTGCTTACAGGAGGCTTTTCACCTCCGAACGAGGGGGTTGGAGCCTTTCCCAGTCAGGCCATTTGTGCAACTGTGCATATTAAATCTACTTGGAATTTTCACGTCGCAGGGAGAACTGTATGTTTCTCTCTCTCTCGCTCTCTCTCTCTCTCTCTCTCTCTCTCGCTCGCTCGCTCGCACACTCGCATGCAAAACTATGCATGCACAAAAACACTTCCATCTCCGCCGTGAAGCCAGACCCCCCTCGGCTTTTCTCACTTGTAATCATGTCCAAATTTGCACAGGAAGGCAGAGGGAAGGGGAGAGCCATGTGAACTTGTGTGGGTGTTTTCTCTCCCTCTCCCTCTCTCTCTCTCTCTCTCTCTCTCTCTCTCTCTCTCTCTCTCTCTCTCTCTCTGATTACTGCCCATCTCCAGCGCCCGAGATCCAAATCACCTTCTGAAGCCCTTTAAACATGAGGCTCAGGCATTTTTTTTTTTGCTCTCCGTCCTTTTTCTTCCACCGAAAGTGAAGAGGCCAGACAAACTGTATCCTCCGCCATGTAACGAGTAGATGATGGGATGTAAATGCAAGGAATGCTGGAGGAAGCCCCTCGCCTGTGCGACGCCTCAGGGCTAATTGGTGATACAAGCTCAACCACTCACTTCAACATAAAGCTCCAGAGATCCTCAGATACACAGTGAGGCAGACGCTCACCTGTTTGTGTCTGTAATATTTAGATATCGCTCAATTCATCTCTTTATGCATTGAATCCACATGATGCATCAATAAAGGTGCAGTATGGAAGACTTTAGTAGATTCTGCACTGTCAGTATCAGTATCAGTTTATAAGTTTAAGAATTCTTATATTATTCAAGAATGAGCCCTTTTTATTTACATCACTGCACGTCTTCACTATGGATGATGCCATTTTGGAATGTTATGATATTTTGCCATTCTTTTTAATACATGAAAAAATAATAATTTCAAAATAAATGTAATCTCGAAACATTATTTACTAAAGATAGACATTATTACATAAGGCAGGTCCAAATTCTAATGTTCCAGTGTGTAAGATTAAAGTGTCATTGCCTCTTCAGATTATCAGACACGATCTGATCTCTAAAAATCAGACTTGTCACCTGTGGGTTTTTGTCGCAGAATCTGAAATTGGCCTATTTGCATATTGACAATTACATGACGTTATATTCTCGAACCCATGTTCCTGTCAGGGTCGACATGTATTTGGCTTCTTCCTACACGTCCTCGTCAGTCCTCAGAGCTCAGCTTGGAGGAGTTTGTAGCACTCGGTGTAAGTGTGTGTGTGTGTGTGTGTGTGTGTGTGTGTGTGTGTGTGTGTGTGTGTGTGTGTGTGTGTGTGTGTGTGTGTGTGTGTGTGTGTGTGTGTGGGCCCACCTTGGCAGTTGCACTAGCTATCAGCAGGGCCCAGCCGGTGTGCTAGCAGCGAGAGCGCAGTGTTTGTAACAAAGTCGGTTCCGACTGTAACGCTTTGCATTTGTCCCCCTCAGGCGAAAGTGAGGTGGAACCTTCCAGGAAAGATGCTCTAAATGGATCCACTGTGTGTGTGTGTGTGTGTGTGTGTGTGTGTGTGTGTGTGTGTGTGTGTGTGTGTGTGTGTGTGTGTGTGTGTGTGTGTGTGTG